>JAVJIF010013611.1:0-131513 GCA_038442645.1 Agave tequilana | reverse complement strand
TAGGCTGTGAGAATACAAAGAGATATACAAATATGAATAGTACAAAAGATGCTCACAAGTGATGAAAGAAAAACTCGGAAGACTAGCAGGGGCCTAAAAGAAAAGGACTTTGGACGGTCTGCCGGAGATCCACGCTTCCTCTGCCACTCTGATTAGCACCCGGGAGAACCACAAGCTCCAAACTTCAAGATCTGGACATATAGATCCAGGAGAGTCAGAACTCTCCAACGAATGGTGTGGTGAATGTCAAGTAGCGTGCAGAGATAAGCACATGTGTATCGATAAATTCGAATCAAAGAGCATGTATCGTGAGCACAGGTAAATTCGAATCAAAAGAGCATGTATCGTGAGCACAGGCATATAAGAGCAGGCAGAAGATAGTCAGTAATATCAAGCAGGGAATATGCATGGTATAATATGATAAGAATAGGAGACCAATGGGAGTAGTACACAGGGGGTAAGCCAGGATGCATACATATATAATATAATAATAGTAATAATAAATAAAATCAGAAATTTGAAGTAAAAGCCGATGAAAGCAAATATGACAAAACTAGTGGTATAACCCAGTTTACGGCTTCATGAGATAAGTACATCGAAAGAATAATCAAATAAGAAAACCTCATTTATATACCATATATATCACGTCATCGAAACTAAGTCTATACAACCCGAATTGCAAAACACACAATGATTTATTAATTGGCATCTTTATTATTATTACTTGTCCTACTCAGATGTCTAGGTATGTGGACTAGCGTCCCAGCACACAATATCCATATCTGTGTAAAGCAAGATTGTTATTGAAGACCAACGGGGTATCTGTAATATCCCTAGTTAGTAAGATTGTATTTTAATTTTCTAAATATTCGTTTTACTATAAATTTTATTTTATTTATTTATCATTATTAATTTACTTGGTTTATGGTTATTATCATATTAAATATACTAATTATTTTGAAATATTAAATGTTAATTTAACTTTATTTATTATTAGTATTATTACTATTATTATAATTATTGTTGTTTGTATTTATCATCAGTAGCGGTTGTTGTTATTATTATTTATCATTATTATGTCATGTACTAATATGGTTGTTGTTGTTATTAATATCATTATTATTTATTATATCATTATTGTTTATTTTAAATTATTGTTTACATGAAATGATTATGGATTATTATTATTAGTAGTATTATTCCTATTCATTTCCTTGATTCCCTATCCCATTACCCCATTAAGAACTTAACCCATACCCATTATCCTATTATCCTTATCCTACATCCAATAGCCCAACCCAATACCCTCAAACCCAATACCCATCCTATATAATCCATCTTAATCCCTAAACCTAATCCTTAATCTCTTCCTTAACTCCTTCTTAGCCTAGCCGCCATCCTCATCTCCCACACACCTCCACCCTCTCTTCCATGGCACATACCCATGGCAGCACACCCTCGCCGGAGCTCCGCGAGAACCTCCTTGGCTAGCCGCTACACACCCTGCGCCACTGTCGTGACCCTGCACAACTGTGCCTCCCCACACATCACCTCAACCCTGGGTCATCCCCATCTTCCTGGCAGCACACCCAACTGCAAATCCCTGTCGTGACCAGCCACCACTCTTGCCGCACTACTTCCTCTTGTACAACCACTTGTTGTGCGCCTTCCCCCTATTCTGGCCGAGCCAACTCCACCCATAGCACTGATTAGTTTCTAAAACTGCATATTTCATATCACATCTTCACATTTATTTAATATTAAATTCTACTAATAATACCTCTCTTGTATGTTTCTAGGTGCATAGCATGAAATGAAGAAGAAGATCCAAAATCACCATTTAATTAAAGGCCTATAAAGATAGTCATTGACTTTAAAGGGTGGTTTCGTCAAAACTAGGGGTCCAAATCTGAAAACCAGCAAGTACATCCGACAGGGGGACATCCGGGAAGCACGCAGCAGGCGGCGCTACGCGCGGTTCCCAAGCATAGCCGCAAAAACGCAACAAATGCCGCGTTTTCGCGGCAATCTTGTGGAGCCGCGCGCCAAGATTCGACGCGCGGCTCTGTACACTCCCTTTGGTGCCCCTTTCGCCTATAAATACCCCCTTTGTGTTCTGTATTTAGAGATATACAGAGAGTTAGGTTTGTTTCTTTTCATGTTGTAGTTTAGGATAGTTTAGTTTAGGTTAGTTCTTCTTCTTCCTTTGTATTTTTCATTTCTTGTAGATCTTGAAATAGGAGAGAGAGTGGTATATGGTTGGAAAGCAAGAGTTCTTGTAATAGAAGGAGACAATCTATGAAAGGTTCTCTCTTTACCTCTCTTTATTTTCTTCCCTCTAACTCTTTTTTCATGTTTAGCTAATTTTCTCTCATGGCAACTAACTACTAACCACTAACTAGTCTAACTTCTTATTTGATAATCCACATGAATCTAATAGCCTCTACTTGACCTTGCTCTGGCAATAATCATTGATGACTCATGATGATGGATTCTAAAACTCTAACTTCCTAACTCTCTAACAAGCTAGCATTACTTTACTCCATGCTTACTTTTAGTTTTGATGGTTTAAGTGTAGCTTGCACTTATTTTGTTGAGTTGGGATGTGATAAGTTACATATGGGTCATGCTTTGAAACGCTCTTGAACCAAGGACTAGTGATTGCCAAGGATACATGTCAGGCAACTATCACTAAGAGGTTAGCATGCTGGTGGAGTCATTAGTAGTTAGTCGCCATGGGTTTTCTTTCGTTTTCACTTTGTTTTAGAAATACTATCAAAAATCACAAATATATTCTTTTCTATGTTACCCACTTCTTCGTGTTTCACCGTACTCTCTTTTCATTCTTGTTTCCTTTTCTTTTCATTCTTTTTCAAACATTAAAGAACCGTTAACATACACGTGAACATACCGTGTAAGCTTCTATCGCCTCCCGTCCTTGTGGATTCGACTCGTTTTAGCCTCTATGCTATAACGGAAGTATCGAGGAAGCCAAAGCACACACACTTTAAATATTGATTTCAAAACATACACTTTTGTGCGCGATTTTCCCCCGATCAAATTTTGGAGCCGTTACTGGGGATGGGAACGGTTTGGTTTCACATTTTTGTTAACTTTTCTTCTTTATTTTTTGGTAGGCAGGTTAAAGTTTTAGCATTGTAGAAGTCCACACTTTCTCTTGTGTGGTTGGGTAATTTCTTGTACATTCTTATATTCTGCTGCTAGTTTTTGTTTATATTACCTATTCACTGTAATAATTTTAATAATTATAACATGAAAATTGGATGCTTTAAAACGGTTTAGACATTTGCATCTAGGCACATGTCAATTTTCATTCTAATATATTGTATTTTATTCTTATGTTGTTGTGATCTTGACGGAGGTGTACATATTGCATTGTATATAGTTAGGACAAACACTTCAGTGATTTACTCGCTTGTTTGTGTTCATTCTTATCTATATTGTACACTTGCACAAATTGAACTTAGGGGCAAAACCCAATACAATATAAGGTGGGGAAGTCATTACCCTCCCTTAAACCAAAAATCACCTCCCCACTCACACAACTCAAGCCCAAATAAAATTTGCTAGACGTTGGCTCCTAGGGACATCTCGGACTCATTTAAGAGATTGACCTAAGGGGAAAGTTGTTAGAATTTGACTCTTGTCAAATCGGTGCTAAGCTTGGGATTGAGAGGCGAAACCTCGAAGAACAGTGGTTTGGCATAATTAGGCCCGTTGCTCCGGCATGGATACCTCCCACTGATCTTGCCCCTACCTGGCTGATTAACTCGTGATCAGATTCTGACAATGTACCTCTCGTGGACAGTCTAACCAGTTAGGAGTCGTCTAGGTCTAAGTTAACCCTAGCATAGGCTTGTTTTCTTTTTCTTTTTCTTTCTTTCTTTGTTTGTTTGTTTCCTTTTTTGTAAATTGTGTTATGGATTTCAACAACAATAATTTTTTCAATCATAATATGAATCCATATTTCACCCCGACCTCATTTGACTCGGATAATTCCGACCCGACTATGTACAGTATGAACCAACCATATATGCCGGATTGGGATTATCCGACTCAATATGACCCATATCCCCAATCCTATGACTATAATTTTCAAAATAATTTTCACTCTTCAAAGAGTTCATGGGGATTCACCTCGCCGAGTCAAATTTTCTACCACCTTGTCCACAATTTTCATTCCCCGATTTGGATTCATATCCTCCTTTTCCTGTCCCACCAACTGAAGAAAAATCTAATTTGGAAAGGAGTATGGAAGCCATGCTTGAATCCCAACAACAAATTTAAAATTTGCTCAATTCACAATCCTTCCCAAATCAAACTCCATATACTCCTTTTCTAGAACATCCAATTGAAGAAAAATCTGAGCTAGAAAAGCGTTTGGAAGGTTTTTGTGAAAAGTGTAACGATTTCAAAATATGTCGGACTCATCATCTCAACCAAATTTTCAAGAGCCCTACTCATCTTTTCTAGTCTCACCGATTCAAAATGAACAACCATCAATACTGGACTTGAGTATAGAACCCTTGCGTGAGTCCAAGCAGCAATCGCAAAATCCGATGGACTCACAATTTCACCATAATTTTCAAAATCAACTTCCATACTCACCTTTTCAAGAAGAACCACTTGCAAAAAGTATGGAAGACATGATTCAGACTCAAAATTCTGTTACCCTGCCTATCAATAGGTTGACTCAATAATGAGCGATTTGATCAATGAGAGCGAGGAAAGCCTTTCTTGTCAACCGTTGATCAATCCTTATATCCCTAACTCTACCGATTAGACCCAAGAATCATGTTACTTTGGAAACAAAGATTCAATTTCATAACGCACATTAGAACTTGACCAAACTCCAAGTTATGAAAGTCCCTGGACATTTGGGCAAGTATCCCTGTCCTGAAATTGAAATTGAACCTGAATGTAATCCCGAACCTCATGTTAGTGATTCCATTTCAATTTTTGATTCAATAATGACCCCGGTATCTTTACCAGATTTTTTCTCTATTCTAGAATCAACATTGAATCTTGTACCAGTACACCATGAAATAGAATCACTAATATCTTATGATCACACTTCATTGATGGGAAAAGTGTGTGAACATCAATTCTTTGGTTTGGACCCCATTTTTGAACCAATTTTGACTCCTTGTTTTGAATCTCGACTTGATCTGAGTCAAATTCCTGAGTCGGTATCGATTTTTATTCCTGTTCCATTTGAGTCCAAATCAATCATCTCCCAGAATCACACTTCATTGGTGGACAAGAATGTTGAAGAAATGACTCAATAATTATTTTTAAAAATTGAAAATTAGATGGGGATAAATTTTTAAATAAGACCATTCAATCAATCATTCTTTTACTAGGTCATATTAGAGAGGTCACTGGTGGGTTTCTGCAAGATCCACGATATCTTGATTGGGTAGCAACGCTTGGCCCAGTCAGACCACCACCGGAACCACCACCATGAGGTAATCTTTCTTCCCTCTCCATTTGTTTCATGTATATACACATTCACGATGTATTGAGGACAATGCATGAGATAAGTGTGGGTGAGGGTTTACTAACATAGTTAGTTTTACATTTTTTTTTCTTTTACACTTCTTTTTAATTTTTAAAAAAATTTCTTTTGTATAAAAACTCTTTTCTTTTCTTTTTTACAAAACTTTTTAAAATAAGATAAATAGTTTTGATTTATTTTTAAGAAAATTAAGATTATGTTAGGAATTAGGAAGACCTAAAATTATGAAATTTTAAACTGAGTCAAAATAATAGATCTTGTTTAAATTTTAGGATAAGAAAGTAAGATTGGAAAGATAATTTGATCTTGATTTTTTTGCCTTAGATTTATGCACTTCACACTTACACAATTTTTGGTATTAAAAAAAAGACTGAAAATGTCATAATATATATATATATATAAAATGATGATAATAAAAACTACTTATTAAAGTTGGGTAATTATGCCTCAGGAAGCATGATTATTCACACCTAAAACGGTGGACAAAAATAAAATAATCCCCTTTAGTTTTGTGGCCTTATTTACTCGAGTTCTTAAGTCTGAGGATGTTTTCTCTTCTGGTGCCCTAAGATCATCTGGTTTGGAAGTCACCGGCTAAAGGCTCACTATCCGGGTAAATAAGAAAGTCTAAGAAAACTAAGGGAAGAAGAAAAAAGAGAAAATAAAAATAATAAATGGCATGAAAGTTAGAGTTGATATCCCAAAAATCTTCACAGTTCACAAAGTGCATTTTTTTTAAGAGTTTTATGAAAGATCAAAGAATCAATTCAATTTTAAATTCTTACATTTAATTTATAACAAGATTTTGCATTTTGACTTAGTTTAAGGAAGAATAATTTCTGATTAACCTATGACCTTGGATCACTTATATTTTCGTAAAAATACTTCAACACTTTTCTCTATTTCAAAAATGCGTTTTCAAAATACTAACATTTTATTTCTTTCTTTATGGATTTTGTGGGTGTAATCTGGTGAAAACCCTCAGGATACAAAACTCCTCTTCTAAGGAAAGCCTAGAGGTTTAACGGCTTGTTGTACATGCTCAGTGCAATCGCGTTACCTGCGGAAGTGGTGTAATAATTTCCTGAGTTTTTTATTTTGCTCAGGACGAGCAAAAGATAAGTGTGGAGGCGTGATTAGTCTCTAAAACTACATATTTCATACCACATCTTCACATTTATTTAATATTAAATTCTGTTAATAATACCTCTCTTGTATATTTCTAGGTTCATAGCATGAAATGAAGAAGAAGACCAAAATTACCATTTAATTGGTGATTAAAGGCCTATAAAGATAGCCATTGATTTTGGAGGGTGGTTTCGTCAAAACCAAGGGCCCAAATCTCAAACCAGCAAGTACATCCGACAGGGGGACATCCGGGAAGCGCGCAGCAAGCGAGGCTGCGCGCGCTTCCCAAGCATTGTCGCGAAAACGCAACAAATGTCATGTTTCCGTGGCAATCTTGTGGAGCCGCGCGCCGAGATTCTACGCGTGGCTCCGTACACTCCCTTTGGTGCCCCTTTCGCCTATAAATACCCCCTTTGTGTTCTATATTTGGAGATATACAGAGAGTTAGGGTAGTTTCTTTTCATGTTGTAGTTTAGGGTAGTTTAGTTTAAGTTAGTTCTTCTTCTTCCTTTGTATTTTTCATTTCTTGTAGATCTTGTAATAGGAGAGAGAGTGGTATATAATTGGAAAGCAAGAGTTCTTGTAATAGAAGGTGATAATCTATGAAAGGTTCTCTCTTTACCTCTCTTTATTTTCTTGTCTCTAACTCCTTTTACATGTTTAGCTAATTTTCTTTCATGACAACTAACTACTAACTACTAACTAGTCTAACTTCTTATTTAATAATCCACATGGATCTAATAGCCTCTACTTGGCCTTGCTCTTACAAGAGTCATTGATGGTTCATGATGATAGATTCTAACACTCTAACTTCCTAACTCTCTACAAGCTAACATTACTTTACTCCATGCTTACTTTTAGTTTTGATGGTTTAAGTGTATCTTGCACTTGTTTTGTTGAGTTGAGATGTGATGAGTTACATATGGGTCATTCTTTGAAATGCTCTTGAACTAAGGACTAGTGATTGCAAGGATACATATGAGGCAACTATCACTAAGAGGTTAGCATGCTAATGGAGTCATTAGTAGTTAGTCATCATGGGTTTTCTTTCTTTTTCACTTTGTTTTAGAAATACTATCAAAAATCATAAATATATTCTTTTCTATGTTTCCCACTTCTTCGTGTTTCACCGTATTTCTCTTTTCATTCTTGTTTCCTTTTCTTTTTATTCTTTTCAAACATTGAAGAACCGTTAACATACACGTGAACATACCGCGTAAGCTTATATCGCCTTCTGTCCTTATGGATTCGACTCGTTTTAGCCTCTATGCTATAACGGAAGTATCGAGGAAGCCAAAGTACACACACTTTAAATATCGATTTCAAAACATACAACTTTTGTGCGCAGTTTTTCCCCGATCAAGCACAACTAATCTCCACGCAACCCTGCACCAGCCCCCGCACGAGCCACCACAACCCCATGCACAATAGCCTACCTGGTCGCATCCTCTATGGCCTGCCTCTCCACATACTTGGCCGCAACCTACTGCCTGAGCCCCCTCTAATAGAGAACCAACAGCGCCTGCACTCCCATGTCTCTCCACCTTGAGGCCAAGCCTCCATGGCTGCCGCACCATGCCCTGGCTACTAACCGAGCTTCACTACCTCCCTCTCTATCCGAGCACAGCAACTCCACAGCCCTGCTGTCCAACCATCCAGCGCATTCCCGCAGCTTTCATCTTCTGCCGTGGCCTTCCTCTGGCTGCCTGATCCACTCCTCCTCTCCTCCCCGAGCCGTCGACCTCCTTCACGGCTTTCGTTTCCGCCGATCGCCATCGGCAAACCCTCACCCGTGGTCGATCCCTACCTTGCCTTGAGTCTCTCTCTTTCCCTCTCTCTATATATTTATGTAGTGTGGGTGTGTTTATTTATATGTATGTTAATTGTGATTGGGTGTGCATTTAAATGATGTATGTAATTATGTGTAATGTGTATGTGTATTAGTATATATATTTATGTGTGTAATTACATGTAGTGTGTGCAGTTGATTGCATGTGTATGTATGCATGTATGTATTATGTTTGTGTATGTGTGTGTTAGTGTGCTACATGTGTGTGAGTATGCATGTGTTACTGTGTGTAATTTTATGTATATGTAGTTGTGTGTAAGGGTGTATGTTGTATACGTTTATGTATTGTGTATACTTGACTGAATGCATGAGTACGTGTATGTGTATGTACAAGTGTGTATGAGTGTGTGTGTGTGTGTGTGTGTATTTTGTGTGGTTAGTTACTTGTTACAGCGATTCAGACTCGTTCGTGCAATCCAGACTCGGTAACGGGAGATTCAGATTTTACCCATTATGGACCCAATACATTGGCGATTTGATGACTGACGTATGGGATGATCCGGAGATCCGTACAGGTTGGTGCAGTGAAGACCAGACGGTAATTCGGATCCAAAACCGCGTCATTTCATATGAGTGTTTGCTCTTGTGTTATTTTTTTATTTACTGTTGTCAGTAGGCGTTTATATGTTACTCGTATCATTTCATATGACTATCTAATTATTTTACCAGTATGATTACATATATCAATTCATGAGGCATCAGCGAGCATTCACCTTATTTATGTAGTTGATCTGAGCATTTATCAGCGTCATTTCATGTGTTAGTAGTTCGTCGTTGTCGGTTTAGGCCTAGTGTTTATACATCTTAGACAGTGACTTGAATCGATCTATTGATTGGCTGAATTAGTTCGTGTTTGAGAACAAATAATATTTTTATGTATAGTGTTTATCGAGCAATTGCTTGGTGATTATGAGATAAAAATTCATTTGGGTATTTAAGGACATATTAGATATGATGTTACTTTATTAAGAGATTAGATTTTCTTGATGCTTGGATCGGTATATGGACTTAGTTAGAATCTGATTTGATATGACTTTACATTCTTTTATTGGATCTTGATAAGTATTTAGATATGATTGTTTAGTCGGGTTATAATTGTAAGTATTTTTGATTCATAGATTAGTTTGTCTGTGTATTGATGATCTTATTGATGTTAAGTATCAGATAAATATATTTTTAGATTTCATGTTGCTTGAGGATGGTCCCTTATTTCAGTTATGATTTCGATATTTGTTGATTTAAATTGTCCTCGAGGATATTCGATAGTTCACTTCGTGATTGGTTCCTAATTATTGTAATTACTCAGTTATAGAGATAGAATTACTATAAGAGTGATCTAGTTGACAATAGTGATCTTATACTTCAGAGTTATCAGATAGCAGTTATCAGTTTATCAGTTATTTGTGAAACTATTTATTGGTTATCATATGATGTGTTCAGAATTTATAGTAGTTGTCAAAGATCTACACCAGTTCCAGTTACCAGTTTTAGTTATACCGTTATTTTAGTGATTGTATATCTCAATATTTTATTTCAGATGTCATTATTAGTTGTCAGTTATCAATTGTCAAATATTAGTTGTCAGTTTTCAGATTATCAACTATTATTGACATCAGCAGTTGTTGGAGATGTCAGTTACTATTAATAATAATTCATATTGTTGTTTGTAATAAAAGACACCATAACCTGAGGAAAAGGGGTATTTGTCTGATAATGCATGTCGTATATTTGAGAGGACTTTTATGGTATACCGAATTGTGGTTCCACCATTGGAGAACCAAGATAGTACTGGCTACCTATTCAGTTGTCAGTTGTCAGGGGCTATGCCCAGACTACGGCGCCACACCAGTTATTCTTTTGTGTGGGGTTGTGGTCTTCAGTTATTTGGGCATTGTGGTCCGTCCTGGTTCAGCACCAGGGGTGTTAAATCGTGGTACCAAGCATGCACGGTACCCTTATAAAATATGTGCACTACATTGGCAGACAGTTACAACAATGATAATATTATTTGATATGTGGGAAAATGGCTGTGGTATGGGACACAGCTAGGTACTACATTAGTTAGGTTAATAATAACCAACCAGACTAGTGACATATGCTAGGTTACACACCTGAGTATCAGTTGTTTGTTTTACAGTTGTATAAGTTGTCTTCTATCTGTAGCTCTATTCATGATATTGATTATTTTGTTACCATTTATATGCAGTTTATCATGTTATTCAGTTATCTTCTGTTTATAGTTTATCATGTTATTATTATTGCACACATTGTTTATATGCGCGGGCACCTTTCCCTTTCCTTACACACTCATTAGGTCGCTTTCGACGACCCTGGATTTGCACGTCCAGAGTGGATGTTTTACTTCATTGTTCAGGTGTTCGTTAAGACAGCATATGTTGCGAAGAGCTGGAGTCTCTCTCTTCTTGATTATCGGTATTCTTGCTCTTTTATTCATATTATTTCTTCATTCTCTCTATATCGCATCCAGTTGCCATTTCTTTCTTGTTTCATTTGATATCATGTGTATATATATTATTGCAGTATTATGATTTATTATAGTCGATTTTTATAACTTGTTATGGATTACTTAAGGCTTAGCACGTATACGTGAGGCATCTTTCTTACATATATGCGTTGCCGACTCTCGTCGTGTCTCAGCTCAAGCGTATTTTGGGAAGCGGGGCATGACAGTATCAACGAACAATGTTTACAATGGGTCCCATGCATGCCGGGATCACGGTCCAGGGTATTTTATTGCTGGTGTATAGAACCGGCCACAAGGTGCACAAGAGGGTCTTACAGGATGCCCTTTCAGGATGGTACCAAGAAAGAGGTCCAGCACTCCCCTCAGTCACCTAGAGGCCCTCAGGTCGAATCGGAAATTTTAGTTGCACAAGATACCTAATACCATTGTAAACATGAACATATATTGATATCTGTAAGTTTTCCCGACCCGATGTAAGTTGTCCCTTTTTACAGTTTATTAGATAATTATCAAATTACGGGAATGAGTAGGAACAAGTCCGGAGTATCAGGAGTACAGGTGTATCAGGAGTACGATTTGTACTAGAATATATCAAGATGTAATCAAGATGTCAGGTCATCATCCCGTATTATGATAATTATAAGAGTCAGTATGTCATGTCGGATGTCAGGTGATGGCATGGCAGGTGTCAGGTGATATCAGGCAGGTGTCAAGAGACAGCATGGTAAATGTTAGCACATCAAATGAAATCATATCAAGCGATACAGGAAAATAGTACCATATAAGAGATCGGTACGTATACCGAAAAAATCATGTAGTCTCAGGAAAACAATATAAGTAAGATTTCAAACTCTTCAAAAACCATAAATAGAAAGTTAATCAAGCTATCGAGTTGGCAAGCGAGTAAGAAAGCAAGTGATCATCCAAGCTAAGCTAAACAAGTTGGAGCGAAGCTAATGTACAACACTAGATGCTATCACGCTCGGCGTAGTTACTGCTCGCAGCATAGCTAAACACATATGTCGCAGCATGCGTATGAACGCCATACTACCGCTCACGGCACAACCATGCTCATGGGGTAACTGTGCTCGAATGGAGTTAGCGGTAAAGTGCTGACATTAGGTCCGCCTACCATGCGTAGCATATAGAAAGTCTAGGGGAATTTAAAAAGCTCAGAGAGGTTAAACCCGGAGGTTATAATAAAACTGCAGAGCAGTTAAGCCAGAAGGTTATGGAGTACATGCACAAGCGTTAGTACCAAACACAGAAACAGATATATATTATTACAAAATTCTCCATACCAAATATAGTACACCCCACCGATACAATACAAGTCCATGGAATCATCGGTACAAATACAGAACCCTCGATATAGCATTTGTACAATTTCATACATACAAATCAACCCGACGAAGCGGGGATACCCAGAATGAAAGCAAGAACACTCGCCTAAATATGGGAAAACACCATGAAATCCCCGATCTCTAGAACTTCAAGTAATTAACGCGTGACGCGGTTCTCAACATGAGACCAAGACTCGCGTCTGGTGAGGAATAACCCATATGCGGAGGTCAGATCCGCGTGTGAGTTGGATAGAGAATGAGTGGATAGGAATATATATATATATATATATATATATATATATATATATATATATATATATATATATATATATATATATATATATATATATATAATGTGTGTGTGTGAGAAAGTGGAGAAAATGAGATCCACGTCTCATTAATTGAGTCTCGCATTTCTTAAAATAAGATTAGCGTCTCAGCTGGGCTAAACTCAAACGCGAAGATTAGTTTCGCGTTAGGGTACGACGAGTTGAAGTACCCATCATAAATGAGGAGAGAGAGAGTGGTTTGGAGATATTTAATGTGTGGTGGAGGAATTTTGAGAGAAATTTGAAGAAAAGAAAAGAAAGGAAAAGAGGAGGGAATTATGAGTGGAAGTGAAAAATGAAAAAATAGAAAAAAAAAAAATAAAAAAATTTGGATAAAATTTCAGAATCTGAGAAAACACCGAAAACTTCAGAAAAGCCAAAAAATGAAGTAACTCGGAACGATCCCCAAAAATTCTCAAAATAATAATATTATATTAAGTTACATGTTGAAATCGATTTCAAGAAATTCAATGCCATTTTCAAAATAAATATCCTAGAATCCACCAGCAATACCGATCGACACCAAATCCGGTCGAATTTGATAAATTCAAAAAATCTCTAAAATGCATTTAGATAGAAAATGTGATTCTAAAAAGTATTGTGAAAGCAATTTTTAGAAATTTAATTTCATTTGTAAGTTTAAATTTGAGAATCGATCGATGGCACCGGCCGATACCGATTTTGAAGATTTGCAATTTAATTCGGAAAAATTTCAGAAAATCATGAAAAAACTAAAATATTGGAAAATGAGGTTTGAACTGAAATCGATCAAATTTGACTACCCAAAGGTCAAATCTATCAATAAATTAGGATCGGGTCCTCGATTCAGACTCGGGTTGTTTCTGAATTCAGGAATCCGGATCCAAATACCAAACTATGATATAAATACTCATAAAACAAAAATAAATACAAAGAAAAGTCGAAAGAATATGATCAAAAAATCAAACACGTATCTAAGTACGTATTTTGGGAACGGGTGTTACATTCTACCCACCTTACTAAATTTCGTCCTCAAAATTTCGATAAGGGGAAAATGAACACAAAAAAGATAGGGACGAGAATTATACCAATTAAGATATGAGTAACTAAGGGAAAAGTTCACAATACGACTGTTTGATAACTCGAAACCTAGATGCCTTCTGCACTTCCTGTTATATAAATTTCTGACAGTGTCATACCACTACTGATTTGCTTTCCGTACGAAGAATATTATTGGAACTTCTGAAAACTAACCACTCTGAATAATATATACGATCATCTGTCTTAGGAACTAGCCAATTTTTTACTACCTTAATTATGTTAGAACCAATAATGATTACTTCTTTCAAAAAGACGAGACCCCAGGACTATGATACTTGTTCAGAACCCATACTTACTTTGCTGAGCATGAAGCTGTTTCTGATAAAGAGTCTATAATAAGACACTAGATATTCTGCTTGTTCTCCGTCACTCTGAAAGTAGACCAAAATATCGCAGATAAAGAAAACCTGATAAACTGATCGTAATTAAATATAGAAGACCGATAATAATGGGTTCTGAATGCTAGGCGGCGATTACTCTGAAAGGCCTAACTAAGAACTTATAAGAACCAAAAAGAGTTCTGAATACTGACTTCTGGATGATAACCCGTCTGTAAAATAAATATTTAGAGAATACCCAAGTCCTACGAAGTTGACCGAATAGATCGTCAACAAAGATTATGGCCAATATGTTCAGATACAATGAGAAAACTAACTTATTAAATTTATGAAAACACGTTAGGCGGGAGAGATCTGGGGAACGAGATTAGAGTTATAAACACTGAAGGACCTAGCCACGAGTGAAGCCAAACTAAGGTGGGCCATTGCGTAACACAACGTCAGGTGCTTAGCACTAAGGTGCGCTACGAGGCTCGCACTTGGCATAACTCACGTGGCAAAGTCAGCGCGTAATACAGCGCTAAATGCTAAGCGCCAGAGTGCAGCAATGCCCATGCCTGATTGAGCTTGCATGCCTAGAATACGACTCTCGCTTGGCGAGGTTAGCGAGATCCATGGTACATCAAATCCATAAAAACTGCTGGATGTTGCGACTCTAAAAACATTGTCAAGAATTTATACTAACTGAGATAAGTCCTTAATGTTGTCTGCTGGATGTCAACTCTATGGCGGATCATTTCTGAAATACCAAAGCTCCGTAAAGTTGATAGAAAAGATCATGATCGTTCCTGGAATAATGTAAATAGATAATATTGTAGCTTTGTCTGACAGAAGTCATAATCCTAAAAATTCATTTCATACCGATGCTCCCCGTGCAGTAATACAGGCTGACTGATTATATAAGTGATGGCTACCCTACTTCTTGTATTGATCACCGTGATGCGTCCATACATATAAGAATAGAATGTGAAGTCGAAGAACTGACTGATATAAGATAATATAGTGTACTAGAATCAAAGAATGCCAGAATAGGGTGAGAAAGAATCACATCTATCCTGTCGCTACCTCACTAGTCTACCCATATCTTAAGTTGGTATAAAGACTACGGGAACTGGAAAGGGAAGAGATGAAAAAGGGACGAACACGGATGAGATAGGGACAGCATGGTAAAAGAAGGTGAATCACGAAAAAAACTAAGATTGATGATAATAAGACGGTAAAGTGGTTATAATAAGGAAAATTTTACTAACTCAGAACAGATAAATTAAGGTTAACAGTTACGGGTGGCACCTTCAGGGTTCCCGTTCCAGATATTGGGCTTCATATCCTGCCATTACTTCATCCGATGCCTCAGCTTCTTCTGCTGACAAATTATAGATTTGGCCTCTTTCATCTCTTATCCCTCTCTGTGCATGATCATGCTGCTGGGACGAGAGTGAAACTTTTCTGTCAATGGATTCTGGGTTCTTTCTCAGTGGTGGTGCTGGAAGTGGTGGGAGTGATGCTCGTGCCGGAAGTATTGTTGGTGTTGGATAGTCCTTTTGAACAGTCAATTGCTCACTGAAGGATCCCCGTACCCACATATCAAGCATAGTCCTTTGGCCATCTGACATTTGCGTTGAATGTGTCCGGGCTTTCGGCAATACTTGCATACTACCTGCTGAAGGGGATACTAGAACAGACGTTTAGCCTTTGGCGCATTACTAAATCTAACTGGTGAAAATACACCTAGAGGGGGGATGAATAGGTGTAATGCATTAAATGCAAATTCTAAACAATTTATAATATATGATACAAACTGATCACTCAAAACAAGAATTGAATTGCCCGTGAAGGGCTCTAAACTTCTCCTCGTGATTCCCTAGATAAGAGTTGAGATGCTCAATTGCTTTCTTATTGAGATGAGTAATTATCGATAAAATGAATGAATAATAAACACTTAAATGAAATAGAGACAATAAGGCAATCGCAAACAAGAAAGATTTATTTTGAGGTTCGAGCCACTACTTTACATCTCTGCCTTCACCACTATGAAAGATTTCACTATCCACTAATGGATCTTCCTCAAAAGGACCTTATAACAAGGAATTACAATCACTCGGAGTACACATCTCCCCAACTCAATCCTCTACACCAGAGGTAGCACAAAGCCAATTGAGATTACAAGCTCTTGGGGATCAAGAGATCACACTTCTTACAACTCTCTTACAAATTCCTATAGAGTAAAAAGTAGATTTGAAGCTCAATGATGCATGTAAGAGTAGAAATTAAAATAGAGGGAGAATATAAGAGCAGAAACTCAATTAAAAACTTTAAAATTAAAAGAACAAAAGAAAACTTTGAAAACTTTCACTTTGAAAGCAAAAACTTAATTTTCAAGAGAATTTGTTGTTGTATAAATTCAATCCCAATGATCCTTTATATAGGCTATAGAAAAACAAATTTAGAATAGTTTACCAGATCATAAAGGAAAGAATTTGACCCTCAGAATTCAAAAAACCCACGTTTTCAGAACATGTTTAAAAGAAAGATTTTGAAATCTGGTCGTTATTGCCATTTTGGTAGTGTGTTGGTCGATCAGCCGGTCGACCGGTCCTATTTACAAAAATCCGACTGTTGGCTTCCGGTCGACCGCTCGGTCGACCGGTAGCGGTCGACCGATTTTAACCGAGACCAAAATGATGACAATTGGTCAACACATCGGTCGACCGTAGGGGAGATCGGTCGACCAGTCGATCAACCGTGAATGTGCACCAGCATGCATACCCCTTTGCCAGAGGTTCGGTCAACCGTGCGATCGACCGTCCTGGCCTGTAATAGGCACGGTCGACTGACCTAGGCCAAAATCAGAACCAAGGTTTGTTTTGAAAATAAGAAAATTTTTAAAACAATTTTGTATGGGCTTTGAAAGGGAGAAGACATGTATAGCAAGGAGATACAAGTTCTAAACTGAGATATAAAATTTGAGAAAATGTGGAATCATGTATCAAAATCAAACATGTCAAAACACCAATACAAAATAAATTATACTTTTAAAAACGTGCATTTTTGTGTGTATATATCTTTGAGCATCAAATCTATATTCTACTCTTTAACAAACTAGGTTCTTACAAGATTCTAAGCGACTATAAGAATCTTCAAGCGGCCTTCTCAGATAGCGACATTGAGTGCTTTGAGCTTCAATCCAGTACTTGAGTACCCTTGAGCACCTTTGAGCCATCAACACCTTTCTTTAGAGGAAGAAACCTATTAGATCTTCTTGAACCCTGAAACACACTTAAAATACTTAAACTTGATTAGTACTAAACAACTACATATGCTTTGTTATTATTAAAATACAAAATCGGTGATTGTAACCTTTGGGCCAACAACTGTTACTCCTCTATCCATCACCAGGTATTCTCTATCTATCTACTGGAATGTTCTCTTCCCTGACTTATCATGTTCATGATCCCGTTCTTCTTTTTCAGACCCCGCTCCACTTCATGTCCTTTGGTGAGCACTTGAGAGTATGTCTTCAGTTGCTAGGGTATAAGGAGTGTCTAGATGTCCATCTTCAGACCCTACTGAAATATTCTGGCTCGATTCTCTTTGTTAGACACCATGTGTGGTGCGAATTGGCTAAGTCTCAAATACTCTACAGCATATTTATATATGATCTGGTTTCTCTGCTGAATCTGATAAAATTTTCTTTCATCTCCTTCTGAGCTATTACGGGGAAGAATCTCTCATAAAAACTCTTCGAGAACTGGTCCCAAGTGAAGGGCTTCTCTAATCTCGCTTCTTCCGCTGACCATCATGTTCTGTCCGCACCTTCAACTGAATCTTGGCCACTTCCACCTTATTCTCGTCAGGAATTTGGGTTGCCTTCATAAGATTTATTATATCTATTAGCCATTGTTCTGCATCCAACAGCTTTTTGGTACCAAAAAAATACAACCGGTTGCAGCTTCTTGAACTCGGAGACATTTCCTGGCCTCAGTTCATGGGATGCCATTAACAACCCCTGGTATAAGATCTCCGTCTGCTTCTGTTGGTTTTCCATCATACTCTTCAGGATTCCTATCATTTCAACATTTTCTCCGCTAAGACCACCCTGAGAAGAGCCAGAACGTCATGATTTTCTCATTTTTCTATGTTCGAGTTGGTCTAAGGATAGCGAAAATCTGAGAAACGAAAGGATGAAAGAGCTTCAAGATTCAAGGGAAGGATTATCATAAGAGAATAGATAAATTTGTATTTTGTAGCTAGATTATATAATTGGACTCATGCATTCTAGTTACAAATTTCTTTACCATTAATTTGCCAACTGGTAGTACTGAGAATGTTAGAGTCAAGGCTCTGATATCACCCTGTAAGGCCCCGATCTCGAGCGTACGGAGATGTTACTGTGACGTATATACACAGGTCGAAAATACCCTCATATATATACGCTAAGATCAGTACAGGTAAGAATCAGAGTACGAAAGTATGTGATGCATTATACATTCCAACATATGAGTACAATTACAAAATTATCACAGGATGTCATACAATATTACAAGAATATTACATCACCGATAGGCACAAATGTGAGAATACAAAGAGATATATAAATATGAATAGTACAAAAGATGCTCACGAGTGATAAAAGGAAAACTCGATAGATGAGCAGGGGGCTTAGAAGAAAAGAACTCAAGACGGTCTACCGGAGATCCACGCTTTCCCTGTGCCACTCTGGTTAGCACCGGGGAGAATCCAAAAGCTCGAAGCTCCAGTATTTGGACATGCAGATCCAGGGTAGTCAGAACTCCCTAATGAGTGGTGTGGTGAAGGCCAAGTAGCGTGCAGGGATAAGCACCCGTATATCGATAAATATGAATAAAAAATGCATATATTGAAAATCATATCGTGAGCACAGGGATACAAGAGCAGGCAGAAAGATAGTGATATCAAGCAGGGAACATGCATTGTATAATATGATAAGAACAGGAGACCAGTGGGAGTAGTACACAGGGGGAAAGCTAGGATGCATACATATATAATATAATAATAGTAATAATAAAAAAATCAAAAATCTGAAGTAAAACCCGATGAAAGCAAATACGACAAAACCAGCAGTGCAACTCACTTTACAGCTTCATGAGATAAGTACGTCAAAAGAATAATCTAAATAAGAAAACCTCATTTATATACCATATATCTCACGTCATCGTAAACTAAGTCCATACAACCCGAATTGCAAAACAAACAATGATTTATTAATTGGCATCTTTTATTATTATTACTTGTCCTACTCAGATGTCCAGGTATATGGACTAGCGTCCCAGCACACATATATCCACATCTGAGTAAAGCAAACTTGTTATTGAAAACCAGCGGGGATATCAATGAAAAATATTTACAGTGGGTCTCGTGCATGTCCGAACCACGGTCCAGGGTGTTCCATTGCTATTGTATGGAACCGACCGCAAGGCGGACATAAGGGCCTTAGAGGATGCCCTTTTCAGGATGGTACAAAGAAGGAGGGAGCCAGCACTCCCCTCGGTCACTTGGAGGCCCAAAGATCAAACCGAAAGTTTTAGTTGCACAACATACGTAATACCACTATAAACATGTACATATATTGATATCTGTAAGTTTCACCCGACCCGACATAAGTTATCCCTTTTTATAATTTATTAGATAATTATCAGATTATGGGAATGAACAAGAACAAGTCAGGAGTATTAGGAGTACAAGTGTATCAGGAGTACAGTTTGTACTGAAATATTTCATGATGTAATCAAGATGTCAGGTCATCATTCTCGTATTGTGATAATTATAAGAGCCAGGTATGTCATGTCAGATGTTAGGTGATAGCATGACAAGGGTCAGGTGATATCAGGCAGGTGTCAAGAGACAACATGGTAAATGTTAGCACATCAAGTGAAAGCATGTCAAGCGATACAGGAAAAAAGTACTGATATAAGAGATCGGTACAAATATCAGAAAACCATATAGTCTTAGAAAAACAGTATAAGTAAGATTTTGAACTCTTCACAATCATTAATAGAAGAGTTAATCGAGCTATCGAGTGGGCAAGCGAAGCAAGCAACTGATCATTCTAGTGAAGCTAAACAAGCTGGAGCGAAGCTAATATACAACACTAGATGCTATCACGCTTGGCGTAGTTACTGCTCGTAGCATAGCTAAACACATATGTCGCAGCATGCGTATGAAGACCATACAACCACTCACGGCACAGCCATGCTCATGGGGTAACTGTGCTCGAACGGAGTTAGCTAAAATGCTGACGCTAGGTCCGCCTACCAGGCGTAGCATATAGAAAGTCTAGGGGAATTTTAAAACCTCAGAGAGGTTAAACCCGGAGGTTATAGTAAAACTACAGAGCAGTTAAGCCAGAAGATTGTGGAGTAAACAAATATATATTATTATAAACTTTCCCCATAACAAATACAGTACACCCTAGCGATACAATACAAGTCCATGGAATCACCGGTACAAATACAAAACCCCCGATACAATATTTGTACAATTTCTCATACAAATCAACCCGACGAAGCGGGGATACCCAGAATGAAAGCGAGAACACTCGCCTAAATACGGGAAAACACCGTGAAATCCCGATCTCCAGAACTTCAAGTAATTAAAACATAACGCGGGTCTTAACATAATACCAGACCCGCGTCTGGTGAGGAATAACCTAGACGCGGAGGTCAGATTCGTGTTTGAGTTGGAGACAGAATGAGTGGATAGTAATATATATAATGTGTGTGTGTGTGTGTGAAGGTGGAGAAAATTAGATCCGTGTCTCATTAACTTAGTCTCTTGTTTCTCAAAATGAGATCCGCATCTCAGCTGGGCTAAACTCAGACGTGAAGATCAGGTTCACATCAGGGTACGAGCTGAAGTACTCATCATAAATGAGGAGAGAGATAAAGTGGTTGGGAGAAATTTAATGTGTGGTAGAGGAATTTTGAGAGAAATTTGAAAGAAATAAAAGAAAAGGAAAAGAGGAGGGAATTATAAATGGAGGAGAAAATTTGAAAAATAGAAGAAAAAAATAAAAGGAAATATCTGGGTAAAATTCTAGAATCTGTGAAATACAGAAAACTTCGGAAAAACCTAAAAAATGAAGTAACTCAGAATGATCCCCAAAAATTTTCAAAAATAAGAAATATTAATTAAGGTACACGGTGAAATTAAATTAAGAAATTCACTCCCATTTTCAAAATAAAAATCTTAGAATTTACCAGCAATACGGGTCGACACCAAATCCGTCGAATTTTGATAAATTCAAAAAAATCTTTAAAAATGCATTTAGATAGAAAATATGATTATAAGAAGTATTGTGAAAGCAGTTTTAAAATTTAATTTCATTTGTAAGTTAAAAATCTGAGAATCGATCGGCAGCACCAGCTGATACCGATTTTGAAGATTTGCAATTTAATTCGGGTGAATGTGACCTCTTTCTCATTGGAAGGAATCTCCTATTTATACAAGTCATATCAAATAGGTAAGGTTAGGAAGTCCTGCTCAGTTTGAATATTTAAATTCCTTATCTTGATAACAGTTGAGCCAAACACCCTGGTTTTAATCGATATAGGAGAGAGTCAATCTCTATCTAGTGGTTCGTGCTTGGCTGTAGATAAGGATGAGCTGCTCCCTTGTTTCAATTAAAATTGGCTTTAGGGATATAGCTCTCTGCAGTCGGATATGATTCTTCTATTAATTACTCGACCCGTTCAAAATTTGAACTTGATTAAGGTACAGGATTGGATGTTCTGAAAGTTGCCACACGTCACGCATCCGTCAGACGCTGGATAGGCATGTGTCACAATCTTGGACAGGTCAGAAAGTGACCACTACACTCGTACTTTCTGTATCTTCAAAGATCTAGTAACTCTAGATGAGTAGCATTGGCAGACAAAGGACATGTAGACCTCGGAGAGGAAGTGGAAGCTTCCTTCAGGCAAGGTCGACTGAATTTATGCAAAAAACAGATGTTAAACTGGAAAAGCAGCAGGCCATGTCCAACTTTAAATTTTCTTCTTCTATTTGTATAGTCACTACAACAAAAATCGTCATTAGCATTGGTCTAAAACAGACGTTAAAAAGAAAGAACAGCCGACGTCTATACGGGCGACGTAAAAAGTCAAAGCCTTTTCACGTCAATTTTTAATCGATAGGAGACAACACCAATTTAACGTCCGTTCTCTCTAGAACCGACATTAAAACATATTTATTTTTTTTAAAAAATGATCATCACCACTCCCAAATCCCAACCACGATCTTCGTCGCTCCCATGAGCCCCACTTTCTCTTCTGTGAACCCCGTCATCTGTGCTTAACTCCATCTTCTCTTCACTGCACAAGCGATAATGACACCTCTGTTGCAAAAGCAAAATTATGTGGATGCGCTCGCTGGCCTAGAAAATATGATGCGAGTTTGAACAACTTACCAACCAAGACACAATCTAGTGAATTACTATTATTCAGAGCTAAGCATTCACAAGGATATATATACATCTGCTTGCCTTCGTAAGATGGCACACGTTGTCCTGTACAACTTCAAATCCCCTTATATATTGTACTGTGCAGCGCAACCACCACTCACAATCACCAAGTAGTTGCTCTCATCGAATATTAGGAGCTGCAAATGAAGAGAATACATTCATGTCATGCTTCTGCAAATTAAGAATTGAATAAAAATGAACAAAATGAAGCTATCACATGAGTAAATATCATTGAAGACCAACAGCTATAATCGGAAGCACAGTTCATCAAACATACCAATTTGAGATTAAAATGTATAATGGACTAACAAGGAGGGGGAGAGGAGAGAGGCGGAGAGCAGAGGGGTGCTGCATTCAACAATCTGTGATGGTCATGGATCGAATATAGGATGGAGTCATCACGGAAGGTGGTGTTGGAGGTTGCTCTGCTCAGAGCAGAGCACCCTGTTGAGAGCTCGACTTGTGCGAACGTGAGCTCGAGGAGAGCATAGGCGAGTTCGAGCTGGATAAGGGTGACCTCTGTAGGGAGAGAGGAGATAGAGGAGACATCGGAAGATAGCACAGAGATCGGAAGACAAAGGAACGAGAAACGACAAGTGAAGCAGGCCTAAAATGACCTCGGTCGACCGCCCGGTCGACCAGAGGAGGAACCGGTCGACTGGGCCGTCGACCGGTATGCACAACGTGCACAGGAGTATGCCGGTCGACCGCCCGGTCGACCGTGGCATGGAACGGTCGACCGCCCGGTCGACCGACTGAAAGCAAGCTGCTCTCGGTTTGGGTCCGGTCGACCGTACGGTCGACCGTGGCATGGGTCGGTCGACCGACAGATGCGTTTTGGCTTTCCTTTTGGAATTCAGATTCCTTTTCTGTTTGGGATCGAATCCAGCTGGGTTTCCTAAAACCCAGGGACTCTGTGGCTATAAATAAGGGCTAGAGCCCTCATGTATTGTATCATACTAAAAATCTCCATTGGAAATTCCTTAAAGAAGGAATAAGTTGTAATTGATTGTTGAATCAATAAAATCTCTCTCTCCCTTGCCCCGAGGACGTAGGCACGTTGTCGAACCTCGTTAAATACTGTGTTGATTGCTTTTCTCTATTGTTCTCTGTTCTGGTCATGTTGGGTACATCTCTGGCTGCATCAATCTCCGCCTGGTTGGTGGATTCCTCAGAGGGGTTGTTGTGTGCGCACAACAATTAGTATCAGAGCATTCCAGGTTAGTCGTGGGATCATGTGTTGATTCCAAGGGCATCAGTTGCTATTTGGTGGAGATCGTGTGTCGATCTCGGAGCGGCATTGGGACTGTTTATGGGATCGTGTGTCGATCTCAAAACAGCGTGTAGATTGCTCGAGGAATCAATTTGGAGGAGTAGATTGCTTCGAAAACTCTTTGAGGGTTTCGCGTGGAGGTAAAAATCCTATCTTTATCCAGTTTGTTTATCTAACTCCGTTTGTTTTCACTTGCTTTGAGGAATCAGTTGAGAAGATGACTGGAGAAGGTGCATCCATGAATCCACATCCGCTGAGGATTGATGTGGTAAAGTTCAACGGCACGAACAACTTCGGTATGTGGAGGTGTGAGGTGATGGATGCACTGATGGCATCAAACCTCGAAGACACTCTACGGTTGGAGAAAAAGCGCGCATCAACAACGGAAGAAGATTGGGACAAGATGAACCGTACGGCGTGTGGCTTGATCAGGTCTTGTCTGACACAAGACCTCAAGTATCATGTGTTGCATGAGACATCTGCGAGGCAGCTGTGGGAGATCCTGGAGAAGAAGTATCTGACGAAAAGCATAGAATCGCGGTTGCAGTTGAAGAGTAAGCTTTATAGTTTTCAGATGCAAAGAGGATGCTCCATCAATGAACACTTGAATCACTACACAAGGCTTCTTACAGATCTAAATAATGTGGATATGGAGACCAATGAAGAGGATAAGGCGGTAATCCTATTGAATTCTCTTTCTAGGGAAGAGTATGAGACCTTTACTCTTACATTGATCAATAGAAGAAAATCCCTTAACTACAGTGAGGTGTTTGCTGCTCTTGTGAGTTATGAAGCAAGGAGATAGGACAGATTGTCTTCTTCGGGGAACACAACAACAGAGGTATTGGCGGTAAGAGGCAGAAGTTCTAATAGGAAGGGAAGAGATGATCAGGAAAGATCAAAGTCCAGATCAGGCTTCAGAGATCTGAAGAGGAATCAGTGCGTCTTGTGCAAGGAACTAGGGTACTGGAAAGTTGATTGCCCGAAGGCCAAAGGTAAGAAGACGGAGTCAAAGACCGAGGCGAATCTCGCACAGGCGGATGGATCGGATTCAGACTCATCAGTATTCTCTCTCTCTGTTACTACTCCTACTGTTAGTTACTCAGATGATGCTGAGTGGATCTTGGATACTGGAGCCACCTTCATGTGTACCGGAACAAGGCCTGGTTTTCTAGTTTTGAGAAGCTAGATGGATGTTACACGGTCATGGGTGATGATCATCCGTGTAATATAGAAGGGATAGGTACAGTCTGTGTCAAGATGGTTGATGGGATAGTACAAGAACTAAAGGAGGTGAGGTATGTACCTCAACTCAAAAGGAATCTTATCTCTGTTGGCGCTTTGGAAGCATTGGGTCTTGTGATATCTATACGAGATGGTGTTCTCAAGATGATCAAAGGCTCAATGGTGCTGATGAAGGGCGTTCGCCAGAGCAATCTCTACTACTTGAAGGGTAGTACGGTTATAGGCCAGGTGGAAACTTCTAGTTCTTTAGATGATGGTTGTACAAAGGTCTGACAGATGAAGGTCAGACATGGAGGTGAATGGTCG
Organism: Agave tequilana; assembly: GCA_038442645.1. Classification (NCBI taxonomy): domain Eukaryota; kingdom Viridiplantae; phylum Streptophyta; class Magnoliopsida; order Asparagales; family Asparagaceae; genus Agave; species Agave tequilana. Next base: position 106,101 of record JAVJIF010013611.1, on the reverse strand, counting down.
TTGCAAGCTCCTGCAAAGAAGGGATCATTGGAAGGTGCTGCCCTGCAACTTGGAAGGTGAACACAGCGTTCTAGATAAGAAGAAGATGAAATTCAGTACCAGTACTCACCGCTCAGAAGGTCTTCTTGATTGTGTTCACGTAAACGTTTGGGGACCTGCTAAGACTGCATCGCTTGGAGGTCTACTTTGTCTCTTTTGTTGATAGTTTATCTAGGCATTGTTGGATATATCCCTTGAGACAAAGGTGTGAAGCCCTAGATATGTTGGTGAAGTGGAAAGGAAGAATGGAGAAGCAGATAGGTAGGAAGATTAAGGAGCTACAGATTGATAATGTTGAAAGAGACATGAACCAATTCCTACGATTTGGCCAGAACACTATTATTGGTACTCACTTCACAGAAGGTAAACATGGGTTGGCTAAGGAAGTAAACCGTTCCTTGCTGGAGAAGATTTGTGGTTGTTGTCTAATGCACGATTAGACAACTCGTTTTGGGCTGAGGCGATTGTGTATGCTAGCCATCTCATAAATGGATCAACTGCGATAGGAGGTAAAACTCCATTGAAAATTTGGTCTGGGAAAGCTGCTCAAGATCATGGTTTGCCGCGGGAATTTGGAAGTCCGACCTACTTCAGTGCCAAAGATGGCATGGTGAATCTGCGAGCAAAGAAGTTTGTATTTTTGGGTGTCAAGAGAAATATGAAAGGCTACAGGTTATAGGACTCCGAAAATAAGAAGATCGTGTTGAGTCGGCATGTCACGTTTGATGAGACTTCAGTGTTGAAGTCTACCGTCTCTCAGCAGGTGGAGAGGACAGAGACCAAGGAAGTATCGCAGCAGGTGGAGGTTGATGCTACTCAACCATCTCCAGTTGGTTCGGTATCAGTGAAGACTTCACCGGATGTGACACCGGGTGGAGATCATGTAGCCAGGGTTGATATTGAACAGGTTGAAGACATTGCTGAGAATGTCGAATTGTTTGCAGCCATTGGAACTAAGGTAAAACCACGCACGTGGATGAAGAAGCATGAATCTCAAGCTTGTGACCGTGACAAGCTCAAGTTGAAGGCCGTTGTTCTCTATGACGGTAATGAGGAGGTTCATATGACTCAGCCAGATAGGTTCGCTGCTGAAAATTCAGGTACAAGTGCTTGAGCTTGATGGAGCTCATTTCAATGAACTACGGTTGGCTTGATCCTTTGGGCAAGGTACATAGGCAACCGTAAAGGTGCAGCCACATTTGGTAATGCAACCCGCACGAAGCTGTTTGGGTTCTCGAGAAACTGATTGGGACTTCACGTAGAGGTGGAGAGTTGGACTTCACGTAGAGGTGGAGAGTTGGACTTCACATAGAGGCGAAGCATTGTGATCTCGATGAACAATTGATCTTCTAGTGAGAAGATGGTTGAGTTTGCATAGGAGGGGTGCGCATCCAGTTTGTTGAAGCCGATGATGGTGTTTTGTGTGCTCTACTCGGACTTGGTTGGACCGTCAGCTGAAGACATGTAGACTGGAGAGAGCCAGTTAATTGGAGAGTCAGTGTTGGCTCATGATGAGTTCTTCGTAAGGTCATGAAGTTGCTGAGTGAGAGACACGTTCGTTGGTCGGCTCGTATGGTAGTTCTCCTAAGGTGAAGTGATGGGAACGCATGTATAGTGCATTCCTATTGGATAGCAGAGCTAAAGGTTCCAAGCCGAGATCGTGTATCGATTTCACCGAGATCGTGTGTCAATTTCGCCGAGATCGTGTGTCAATTTCGTCCGGAGCGCTCCAGCCGAGATTGTGTGTCGATTTCGCCAGGTGATAGACTGGAGTTCATTGGAGATCGGCTCATATTTGAAAAATCTTCACTGAGGTAGAGAATTGTAGGGAGAGAGGAGATAGAGGAGACATTGGAAGATAGCACAGAGATCGGAAGACAAAAGAGCGAGAAACGACAAGTGAAGCAGGCCTAGAATGACCTCGGTCGACCACCCGGTCGACCGGAGGAGGAACCGGTCGACTGGGCAGTCGACCAGTGTGCACAACATGCACAGGAGTATGCCGGTCGACCGCCCGATCGACCGTGGCATGGAACGGTCAACTGCCCGGTCGACCGACTGAAAGCAGGCTGCTCTCGGTTTGGGTCCAGTCGACCGACAGACACATTTTGGCTTTCCTTTTGGGATTCGGATTCCTTTTCTGTTTGGAATCGAATCCAGCAGGGGTTTCCTAAACCCAGGGACTCTGTGGCTATAAATAAGGGCTAGAGCCCTCATGTATTGTATCCCACTAAAAATCTCCATTGGAAATTCCTTGAAGAAGGAATAAGTTGTAATTGATTGTTGAATCAATAAAATCTCTCTCCCTTGCCCCGAGGACGTGGCACGTTGCCGAACCTCGTTAAATACTATGTTGATTGCTTTTCTCTATTATTCTCTGTTCTGGTCGTGTTGGGTACATCTCCGGCTACATCAGTCTCCGCCTGATTGGTAGATTTCTGACCTTTTGGGTTGTCGGTCGACCGCCCATTTGACTGCCCCCAAGGCTGAGAGAGTTTTACTCTCTATTAGTCGACCACTCGAACGACCGGCCCCCAACAGAAAGTTGGGTTCAGCCAGGTGGTCGACGGACACTTGCAACGGTCGACCCGTCAGTCGGCTGAGCCAAGGTTCTAGGCATGTCCGCGTTTTTGTGCATGTCAGTCGACCGCCCGGTCGACCGAGCCATGCTTCGATCGACCGGTCGGTCGGCCGTAAGCAGCCCAATCACCCAATTATATAGGGTTTAAACTCTAACTTGTTAAATCCATAAAAATTCCAATAAAATCTTATAAATTCTACAAAAATAAGTTTATATAAATAAATTGAAGTCCAAATATGTGTGATCAAAAATCAACACATATTACAAACAGGTGAACTATTTTTGAGGTAAAGAAATTAAAGCTTTAAACTAAAAAGTGTACTTTTTCAAAATCCAAACTTTGAAATGAAAATTCGATTTTTCTAAAACTTGTATAGATACAAAAATAAGATATTGAAAAACATTTGAAGCATGATGTGCATGGATAGAATCTAATACACATAGTAAATGATATATACTTGTTTTTGCTAATAAATACCAAAATAAGTTTTAATAAAAACAAAACTTTAACATATGAACTAGATACATTAAAATAAGCTTTTCTAAGCATATATAAACCATCAATGTATATGAATGAACTCCAGTATACATATAAACTATGTAAACTTCTTTTGATGAAATCTATTCATGAAAGCAAAAGATCTATACTTGATATATCAAAACTTAAAAGCATATTCATGATAAACTAAAACACATAGAAGTAAGTTTCTATAAACCATATAAGCTCTAATATGTGTAGATAGAATCCAACATATATGAAAACCATGAAACTTATTCTATTGAGATGTAAAGCTTGTAAACATAACTTTAGCCTTGCGTCTGGAGTTTGGATTCTGCTTTTTGATGACTTGTCTTCAGTGATTTTTAGACAGCCTACAATATATATATATATATATGTACGTATGTATATATATATGTATCTTTATATGTATCTGTGTATATCTATATCTATGTGTGTGTGTGTCCCTCTCTCTCTCTACACACACACATGCATATATATATATATATATATATATATATATATATATATATATATATATATATATATATATATATATATATATATATATATATATATATATATGGGTCAAGTGCTCCTAGTAGGTCTCCTTAGATTGTAATCTAAGGAGACGGCTTAAAACTCCAACATCCCGATTTTTTTCACGATCCGACCGCACATTATCATATTCATGTTATAAGATGCACGCATATAAAAAATCACGTGATTTGAAATTCATTTACCCATTGATCTAATCGTTCCATTTTGTTCTACTGTTTAAAAACCGTTAATGTTTGAACCCAAAGAAAATAGCGTAAACAAACTTCAAATCACGTGAATTTTTATATGCGTGCATCTTATAACATGGATATGATAATGTGCGGTCGGATCGTGAAAAAAAATCCGGATGTTAGAATTTTAGGCCGTCTCCTTAGGTTACAATCTAAGGAGACCTACTAGGAACACTTTTCCCTATATTATATATATATATATATATATTATATATATATAAACACACGCATATATACATACATACATACACATATACATATACACATATATATGTACACACACACATATATATTTATAGAGATAGACTTGTGTCCTTCCAAAAGGATTTGAGGCTGAATCCTTCCCACTCAAATACCAACATCCGACATTCGAATACAAGATCCACTTCGTTGAAATTGATCTATATTATTTCAAGCATCTATAAACCAAAATCAAGTATTTTGAATACTTTTTGCCCAAGCATCAAGTAGGAAAAAAATGAACGGCTTAAATAGTGAGTTGGTTAGTTTAACAATGTAAAATATTTGAAACCTAACAAAAATTGATTTGTAGGGGGTTTTAAATATTTAGATCATAATCAAACGGTCGGATCGAGAATTTGTATGTCTAAAAACATAGATTAACCAACTCACTACTTTCAGTCGTCCATTTTGCGCCGCTTGATGGATGGGCAAAAAGTATTCAAAGCACTTGATTTTTGGTTTATAGATACTTGAAATAATATAGATCAACTTCAACATAGTGGATCTTGTATTCAATGTCGGAGGGTTGTATTTGAGTTAGAAGGATTCAGGCTCAAGTACTTTTGGAGGACACAAATCTATCTCTATATTTATATATATACACATACATACATACATATACATCTATATGCATATTCACACATCCATACATGAAAAATAACATGAAATGAACTTTCAAAACTTCAGGGTGTTACAATATGTCTATTGTCGACAAACTGATAAACCATTGCTCTCTTTTGGCGTCCCCCGTGTCTGCTGTCGACCGCCCTCATGCCACTGTCAACAGCTGCCCGCATCTGCTCCTCTTTTCTTCTTTTCACTGTGCACCTCCGTGCACATCGAACTCCAATATCTCTGCTCTATCCGATTGAGTTTGAAAACTCAAATTTTCATCTTCTTCCTACACTTTGATCTTTTGAGATCTTATTTCTATGAAAATTCCAACTGTAATGAATGATCAATAGTACCGAACTATGCACTTTGGGATGTTATAACCCCATGATGCATTTCCTAGGGTTCTATAAATACCATTTCTTGGGATAGAATTTAGAATGTTGGTTTCACCTATTTGGTTGGTTGTAAGCATAACAACATATAATACAATTCTGATGTTTAGTTTCGACTGGTGTTAAGAGCTATTGTTATAAGTGATGTTGCAAAAACTTCACTTATAAGTAAGCAAATCTGCTCTTCAGCTGGTTGTAATTGGGCTTACAAACTACAAGTGGTCTTCTAAGTTGTAGCCAAAAAGTTGGATGCTAATTTACAAACCAAATCAAGCATCTCTTACTTGTAATGCTAATGCTAATTTTCAAAGGGGTGACTAGTTAATAAAATTACCTAATTTGACCCAAAAAAATAATTCTCATACACAAGTATGGGGTTTATTTTTATTTAAATCTACATGGCATCTTGTTTACGCGATATAGGGTTAATTTCACACCATCTTTTTTTTTTTTTGCCAAGCTCGTTAATTCAATCTAAAATTCACATTCGGAGCGAATATAAAACACAAAAAAACTTCATTCCTTTGTAGGATGTTGTAAGTTCGAATTTTTCTCAAAAATCTCCTCATTATTTAGGAATACAAACTCACAATTTTCCAAGAAAAAATAAGATGTTAGTCCTTGAGCTAGAGTATTAGTTAGCAAACCAAACTCAATAAGAAAACCATCAAACATGTTAAACCAACATCACAAAAGAAATAGGGTCTTCTCATATGTACCTTCCAAATCTTTCGTATTTTCAAATTTATTCCGCAAATTTTCATAATATTTTTTATTACCTCTCAAATCTTTAAAAATTTCATAATTCCCCCCATTGTTAGTTTAAAAGAATCAAAAAAGGAATATTCTTTAATTTTCTGTTATAAAAATATGAAATCCCAAAAATGCCCTCACAAACACTCTCAGCCACCCCCTCTCCTACACACCCACTCTTTTGCATCTCCTCTGCCTCTGCCCGCAGCGACAATCGCCTCCGCCTCCTCCGCCGCGATCCCCTCCTCCATATACACTGCCACATACCGCAGGTTGGTATTTTGAATGGTAATAGTGTTGGCAGTTCATTTTGAATGCTAAAAATGTTGGCAGGTTCATGTATCAAGCAACAAATCTATTCAAATCTTTTGTGTAGTAGTAGTCTTATTAGCCTGGGATTTAACACAGAAAATAGAGAGAATAGAAAGAAAGAATGAGGGTATGAGAGTAATTTATTCAGCTGCAGCAGGTGATGTTGGGGTGCGGCTATTCACACCCGCAGAATTGCTTAACACACCCACATTTTAAGAATAAAAGTTGTTAGACAGTTTAACCTTAAACCAAAAGACCAAAATAAATATTGATTAACTCTAATATTACAAATAAAGGAAATCCTATTCTTAAACACGCACAAATAATTGCTGAATACACCCACCCAAATTCTATTTCTAATGAATCTTGCTTCTTTTTATTCTTTAAATATATGCTTCTTCTCCACTTATACAAAGCCTAAAAAATTTCTCGGCGTATATATCATCAAAAAATTTTGCATTAATAACTATGGACAAACAAATAATATCATGGAAGCATTGCAATGATCAAAAGTAAGCTTCTCTCTATAATTCATTAAATTAAATTATTTTCTCTCTTTTGAGTGGTTTGCATTACTAATCATCATAAATACTTTGCGGCTGATCTTTCACACTGTAATGTCACAGAATAAAAACGTGTTTCTCTTTCTCTCAATTGGGGATTTAGTAATTTTTAACTTTAAATTATTGAGTATAAATTAATTATCTATGATCTTAGCAAATAAACTTACATATTCTTTTGTTGATGTAGTACATTATAAATTTCAACCTCTCAATCAATAAGGTATAAACTTTTCTTTTATAACTTTTTAAAAGATGTTTTTTTTAAAAATGAACAATTTGATAAAAAAAAATTTGACTAAAATATTCTAGTGATACAACTTAAGACAATACAAATGCCACATGATACTAAATAATTTGCCATCCAAAGTACGGGTCTTTTCTTCCCTTAGAAAAAATGAAATATAATATGTATTAACACTATTCTGACAAACTAATTAACCCAAACCTTTATACATGTTGACATCGTACACAATACTTTGATGAGTCATATTTTTGAATTAGATTTGAGCTAAAAAATATTACTTAAAAATATTATACTAAAGATTTTGTTGTTTTTTGGCTGACAAATCATTGAAGAGGGTTACTTTCAAGTTGCGTTCCTCTCAGCCTAAAAAAACACAATTGCATAATTATGTTGACGACGGCTTCACAACTAATTTCACAAGTATCTGTCTATAACAATAAATCTTTAATTTATAGCTTTTCATTTGTATTTTCAAAAAAAAGAACAAGAACACAAAATCAAAGCACATCCTAAAAATACAACCACAATATATATATATATATATATATATATATATATATATATATATATATATATATATATATATATATATATATAAACTATACGTACAAAAAAAAGATATTTAATTTTTTTAATTTTTCACACAATTACCTGTTTCTCATAAAGAAATAGATTGCCAAAGAAATCTGATAAGAAACATAAAAGTAATTAGTGAAAAAAAGATTGATGGGTAATTGAAGATTGGTGATGGGAAGAAAAAAGGGATCAATCTGGGGATACCCTTTTTGATAAATTGAACTTTGGTGACATGAGCAGTAAGAAAAGGATTGAAGAAATATGATCGGAGTGGAACCAGCACTCGAAAATGTGTATTTAATGAAATCAATGAAATTGTAAATGTGCTAATGTTCCCTCGATACTTACGTTATAGTATTGGCTCAACAGATCGAATCCACAGGGACGGGAGGCGATAGAAGTATTAACAGTCCGTTCACGTGTTATGTTAACAATTCCTTCTTTGTTAAAAGAATGAGAAACAGAAAAAGAAAAGAAAAGAAATCTGAAAGTAATAGGTGAGAGGAGACGATGAAAACGACGATGTGAAAACTATGGAGAAGTGGTTTTGAAAACAAAACGAAGATGAAACAACGATGAACTAAGAAGTTGGTGAAAACATTGATAAGAAAATGATAAAAAGGTTTTGGAAATGACTTTAAAACAAAGTAAAAACAAAAGAGAATACTATGAAAGAAATCTCATGGTTTCTAACTACTAATTACTCCACTAACATGCTAACCTCTTAGTGATAGTTGCCTCACATGGATCCTTGGCCATCACTAGTTCTTGGCTTCAAGAGAAGAGACGATACAAAGCATGGCAAATAAGATGGTTCTTTTACATTCAAACTTGCATCAAGAGCAAGCTAATACATATATTAGATCATCAAAACTATTAAAAACAAGCATGAAATAAGAGAGAGTTAGCTTGGTTAGCAAGTTAGTAAGTTAGATGTTAGAACCCATCATCATGAGCCATCAATGGCTCTTGCAAGAGCAAAGCCTTGTAGAGGCTATTAAATTCATGTGGATTATCAAGTAAGTGGTTAGCTAGTTAGTGGTTAGTAGTTAGTCACCATGAGAGAAAATCTAGCTAAACATCATGGAGAAGATTATAATGGAGCAGAAAGGAGACACCTTTACATAGATTGTCACCATCTATTATATCAATATCTTTCTATCTCTCTGAATCTCTCAGCCCTACTATAAGATCTAAAAAAGAAAATGAAAATACAAATAAAAGAAGAAGAAAATCCTAATCTATAACTAGAAGAGAGAAAAATCTAGCCTAATTTCAATCTGCTTGCGTTTCGGCAAACCTTGCAGTATTTATAGGCAAAAGGAGGTTTCAGAAGATGAGACGAGGCCACGCGTCGAAAATCGACGCGTGGGCCCACCATAGGGCCGCGAAAACGCGTCCTAGCTGCGTTTCCGCGGCAATACCAAGGACCTAGGTCCCTGATTTTGGTGCGTGGGTTCGTGTCGCTTCGGGGACCATCCAGATATGCTCAGATTCGATTAATTTCGTCCAGATTTGAGTCACACACCCGCAAGGGTCTAAGTTCAATGCATCCTCTAGAAACTCCCTTACTTGGCTTCCAAGAAATGCTGATTTAACTAACCGAAAATCGGTTTAATTAAGCTCTTATTACCCTTTTGCCCTCATTGTCTTGATTATCTGCAAGAGAGACCAAAACACAGTTTAGACCGACATTTTATTCATAAATACGTAGGAAAATGTGATATAATAATGCAGAACTATAGACTAATCACATCCCCCACACTTATCTTTTGTTCATCCCGAGCAAAACAAGAAAAGAAAAATTATACTTCAAATGTTATTACACCACTTTCGCAGGTGACGCGATTGCACTGAGCGTGTGCTACAAGCCGTTAAACCTCTAGGTTTCCCCCAGAGGAGGAGTTTTGTCTCCTGAGGGTTTTCAGCAGATACACCCACAAAATCCACAAAGAAAGAAAACAAATATTAGTATTTTGAAAACACATTTTGAAAGAGAGACAAGTTTTTGAAATATTTTTGCAAAAATATAAGCGAGCTAAGATCATAAATCCACCAAAAATTATTCTTCCTTAAACTTAGTCTATATGCAAGATCTTGTCTTCAATTAAGGTAAGAGTTCAAAATTGGATTGAATATTTTATCCTTCATAAAACCTAGATAATCTGCACTTTGTGATAGTGAAAATTTCTGGGATTTCAACTCTAACCATCAAGCCATTTATTTTTATATATATATATATTTTTTCTCTTTTCTTTTTTTTTCCCTTAGTTTTCTTAGGCTTTCTAGTTCACCCGGGTAATGAGCCTTTAACTGATGACTCCCAGACCGGACGGTCTTAGGGCACCAGATGAGAAAATATCCCTGGGGTTTAAGGACTCGAGTAAACAAGGCCACAAAACTAAGAGAGATTATTTGTTTCTTATTACCACCTTTAAGCGTGAATAATCATACTTTTTGAGGCATAATTATCCAGCTTAATAAGTGAATTTTTTCTTCATATAATATATATATATTTTTTTATTTATTTATTTTTTTATGGCATTTTAGGTCTTTGTTTTCATCCAAAAATTGTGTTTGTGTGAAGTGCAAATTATCTAAGGCAAATAATTCAAGATAAAATTATCTCCCTAATCTTTTATACTTAACCTATAATTTTAAACAAGATCTATTATTTCAACTAGGTTTAAGATGTCATAATTAAGGTTTCCTGAATTTCTAAGATTATCTTAATTTTCTTTAAAAATAGATCAAAACATTGTCTCTTAGTTCAAAAAGTTTTTTTAAAAGAAAAGAAAATTCCTATACAAAGGAAAATTCTAAGAATATCCTAAAAGAAGTGTAAAAGAAAGAAAATCTAAAAACTCTACGTTAGTAAACCCTCCCCCACACTTATCTCATGCATTGTCCTCAATGCATCGTGATGTATATATGTATAAAACAAATAGAGAGGGAAGGAAAAATTACCTCAAGGGGGTGGTTCCGATGGTGGTCTGATTGGTCCACGAAATGCGGCTCAATCTAATTTGTGTGGAGTTCGGAGGAACCCACCAGAAATCTTTATAATACAACCCATTATTATGATGCATGCATTTATGATTTTTATTAAGAATTTTATCCTGTCTAATTTTCAGATTTTAAAAATAATTTCAGAGTCATTAACACCCTTGTCCCAAAATAGAGTATGAAAAGATGAAATGATTGATTTGGACTCAGGAAGCACATGAGCGACTACTGACTCAGAAATTTGACTTAAGTTAAGTAAGGTTCTGCAGTCGAGATTGGTTCAGGAAGTGGGTCCAAGTCAAGAAGTTGAAATTCAAATCCACATTCATTCCCCCACAATGGAATGTGACTTTCTAAGATAGGTGATTCAAGTTCAAGAATGACAGGTATGGGAACCAAAACTGACTCTAAAATGTTGCTCAAGTTGGGTAAAAAAATAGGAGTCAATATTGATTCAGGAATTTGAACTGGATCACAAATTTGAGAATCGAAATCACATTCTTTATTGAGTTCAATTTCATAAAAATGAGAACTTCTCAATTTGTCAATGGGACTTTCAAAAGTATGAAATTGATCAAGTTCAGTATGTTGATCATAAAAGATTGGTGATTCAATTTCACGATAGATTGGCACAGGATCCAATGTTGACTCGGGAAAAAGCCTAAAATCAGGTAAAAACACCTCAGTCATTATTGAATCAGGAAGTGAAATTGAATTACCAAGTTGAGATTCAGGATCATATTTATGCTCAAGTTCAATCTCAGGAAAAGGATAGCTTGCCAAAATGTCAATGGGATTTCTAACATTTGAAGTTTGGTCAAGTTCAGATGGGCGTGCTGAAATTGAATCTTGGTTCCCAAAATAACAAGAGTTCTGGGTCAAATCAATAGAGTTAGAGATATCTGAATTAGTCAAAGATTGATAAGAGAGAGTTTCCTCATTCCTATAAATGTTGACCAATTGACTCAATTGTGTCTCCAACCTATTGATAGACTGAGCATAAGATTTTTGAAATTGTAGCGCGGACTCCTGCAAAATTTCTATACTCTTTTCTAGATGTAATGTTTCTTCAAGTGGATGCTCTAGAAAAGGAGTGTAGGGATCTTGGTTTCTAAAACAACAAGAGTCCTGGGTCAAATCGATTGAGTTAGAGATATCTGAATTGGTCAAAGATTGATAGAGAGTTTCCTCATTCCTAGAAATATTGACCAATTGACTCAATTGTGTTTCCAACCTATCGATAGACTGAGAAGAAGATTTTTGAAACTGTAGCGCGGACTCCTGCAAGATTTCTTTACTCTTTTCTAGATATGATGTTTCTTCAAGTGGATGTTCTAGAAGGAAGTGTAGGAATCTTGATTTTTAAAAGATTGTGAAGAATGTGAGTCCAACATTTTTTGAGATTGAAGCTCAGACTCACGAAAGCACTCCATACTCATTTTCAGGGCTGGTTGGTCATTTTGAATAGGTGAAACTGAGTATGAGTCATGAAAATATTGTGGAATTGGTGAATTGAGCTTCTTTTGTTGGGACTCAAGCATGGCTTGTACGGCTTCTATACTTTTTTCTAACTCGGATTTTTCTTCAATTGGTGGTTCTAGAAAAGGAGTATAGGAAGCAAAATTAGGGAATGGATATTGTGAAAATTATGAAAATTGTGGACAAGATGGGTGAAAATTTAACTCGAGGGAGGTGAATCCCCATTGACTCAGTAAAGAGTGAAAATTATTTTGAAAATTATGGTCATAAGATTAGGGGTATGGGTTGTACTGATTCGGATAAGTCCAACCCGTTGTATTTGGTTGGTTCATATTGTAAAAAGCCGGGTTGGAATTATCCGAATCAAATGGGGTTGGTGTGAAATATGGATTCATACTAGGATTGAAAAAATTGTTATTGTTGAAATTCATTTCACAAACAATTACAAACAAAAAAAAGAAAAAGCAAATAAATAAAAAGAAAGAAAAAATCGAAACCAAGCCTATACTAAGGTTGACCTAGACCTAGATGACTCCTAGCTGGGCGATTATCGGGGGAGGTTGTTGTATGAATCCGACCACAAGCTAATCGGCCAGGTAGGGGCAAAATACGGTGGGAGGTATCCATGCGTAAGCAACGGGCCTTAATTACGCCAAACCACGGTATCTTCGAGGCGTAACCTCTTAATCCCCAACCTTAGACACCGATTTCACAAGAGTAAATAATACTGTATTTCTATTTTTGTATTTATTTTTACTGTACTTAATTTTTATTATTATTATTAGTGTTATTGTTATTATAGATATGTTATTATTATTGTTCCTCTTTCATTGATTCCTAATCCTACCCATTTGCATAGACCCAAATCCAATAACCTATACCCATTAACCTGAAACCCAACTCACTAATATCTTATCCATATAATCCTATATCCAATCCTAACAACTCAAATTAAATCTTAGCACCAAAATCCTATAATCCTAACAAATTAGATACTAATCCTAAACTAATCTCCATATTCTCCTTCAAGTCAGCCAACCACCCTAATCTCTCCACCACACATCTTCACCTCCACCATTCACCTCTCCAGCAGCCCCCATAACCTCTCCTCCTCCATAGCCCTGCCGCACCTTCCCTTGGCAGCCGAAGCCAACAACTCTTCACTTCCCCGTGTGCGCCTCCTCGTCGCCAGAACTCCGCCGGAGCTCGAGCACCTCCTTCCCCACTCCTCCACCACCAGCCCGTGGTCCCCTCCAGGCCAGCGCCTCCTCCCTGATCACCCGTGCCTTCTCCCTTTGGCAGAGGCAGCCCTGAGCTCCATCCCACAGGCGTGAGTGTTCCCCCCCACATCTCAGTTTCCCTTCTTTCATTTTATGCATAAGTATTAATGTGTATATGATGTTGAACTATCTATTGTGTTGTGTGTGTTTTATTGTGTGTGGGAGACATCTTCTTCCGAGCCAATTTCCAGCTCTCCGTCACCCCGTGGATCACCGTCGGTGAACGCGAACGCACCCACGCCCCTCTCCGGAGATCTCCGACGAGCCGTCGACTCCTCCGGCAGAACACTGACAACCCCCGTCACCTCCCGGGCACTCCGCCGCCTCGCCGGAACATCCACGGCGCGTCATCACTCCTCCGTGGTGAAAAACACCTAGAGGGGGGGTGAATAGGTGTAAGTGCTAATCTAGTGAACTAAATGCGCTAAATACGGGAGCTTAAAACAATCTTGCAACACACTTAGTACAACACACAAGTGTAGCCGAATTCCCCGTGAAGGCTCTGGACTAACTCCTCTTGATTCCCCTAAATATGGGTTGAGGTGCTATATGAAGCTCTTGTGGTTAAGTACAAGTGAGGCACACACACAAGCAAGCCAAGCATATAAGGATGAACAATATAAAAGATGCAAGGCAACACAAGCAATATATGATATGACAATATGAATGATGCTTTGCAGTAAATAAAGAGAGAGAGTTAGAGAGACAAGTGGATCAAACGCTAACAACAAGATATGTTTCGAGGTTCGAGCCCCTAGCTCTACATCCCGCCTACACCACCGTGTAGGATTTCCAATCCACTATCTCCCACCGAGGGAACCTCCACCGAGGAGGATTTGTTACAACAATGGAGTACCGAACTCCTCTCTCAAACACCGCCTCACAACCGAGGGGTAGGCCCGTAGCCAAACAACAACCAACACCTCTACCGAAGAGGGTTTACAAACCAAACTCCACCTCTCACTAGAGGGAGCAAACCACAAGCCTCAACCTCTACCAAAGAGGGAGCAAACACCAACCCAATACAACAACCTCAACCTCTACCAAAGAGGGAGCAACTCAAGAAATCAAGGGTTTACAACAAGTGGTATATCTCAACCACAAACCTCTTTCCTTTTTCCACAAACAAAGATCCTAAATAGATTAGGATAGAAGATATAGCTCAAGTGGAAAAACTAGGTGTTTGGAAAACAAAGACTCCAAGAAAAATACTTGAGAAAACTCTTGTAAAAGATAGAAAATGAAAGCCAAGACAAATCTCCCAAAATTCTCTTTTCTTTGATTTTTTTCAAAAACCTAAAACAAATAAGATTGGAAGTTTAAAGCCCAAAAACACTTTTGAAAACTTGTTTTAAACTCTGGGGAAACTGTAATTTTTCTCTTGTAAAAACCTTTGCCAAAATCTCAAAGAATTGGGTTTATATAGGCCCATCAGAAAACTAGCCGTTAGGCTGATCTGGCAGCCTTACAGGCTACCGGTCGGCCGGCCCGGCCGACCGCCAACGGTCAGAAATGTGACCGTCGGGGCAACTCGGTCGACCGCCCGGTCGACCCAAATAAACAGAGAGCACTGCTCTCAGGTCCGGTCGGCCGCCCGGCCGACCGTCCCTGTGGCTGCCAAACGTGCACAAGCTTGTGCACGTCGGTCGACCCCAAGGGTCGACCGGCCTTAGGTGCGGTCGACCCGTGCGGTCGGCCGACCTGGCCCGTCAGACACTGTTCTGGGACAGAAACACAGTTAAAATATTTTTCTAAAAATCTTTTAAGTCTTGTAAAAATACCCAAAAATAGTTTTATCATTTTGCATTGATATATAAACATGTGATAAAAAGTTAGCTCAAATATCAATCAATATGAACTATTTTGTGTTTTATCATTTTTACCAAAAATCAAAACATGTATTTTTATCAAACTTGGATTTTTCAATAGGAAATCTGATTTTTCCTAAAACTCATGAATAGACATATCAAAATAAGTTTGTTTAAAAGTTAAGCATGCATGTATAGAATGAAACAACTATACATATATCAATTAAACTTGTTTTGATCAACTATTCATGAAAACCAAAAACCAAACATAAAACGTGTGTGTTATGTGCACTTGAGCATATCAATTATACTAAGCTTTACAAATGGATCTAAAACACACTAAACTAAACTAGGATACCTAAGTCTTCTTGACGATCTCCATCTTCAAGTAGACCCGATCCAAAACTCCATCCATGGGCTAGGCAATGTGTGATCTTGAAGCTTGAGCCCTGGAATCACCAAGAAAAGCTTCTAAACTCCTTGTTGAAGCTAATCACCAACTAATATCTGACTAAAGGATTTGAAACTTAAAATCACAAGATTATTAGTAAACATAACTACATGAGTTAATCATCATCAAAACTAGGGTGGAAGGCCTTTGGGCCAACAATCTCCCCCTTTTTGATGATGACAAAACTCATGGAGTTATATATGCATGGATTAAAGTTAAGCTTCAAAGAAGCTCCCCCTTAACTCATGTATAAACAAATAAACATAATATGTAATGAATATTAAACATGAATGCATAGATATGCATAAACAATAAAAGGTTCTAGATACCAAATGAAATTTTCAAAAACACAACATGCTCTAGAAACCAATTAAATTAAACTAAATTAAACTTAATATATGCAAAACTATAAATATGCATATAAACTCAAAATCTTTCTCCCCCTTTTTGTCAATCATCAACAAAGGGGTAAGCAATCAAAACAAAACAAATTTTTTTTCTCCCCCTTTTTGTCTAAAACAAAAACAAAAACAAAAACCAATTAGGGGTGACAATCAATTAAGATATCAATTGAAAATACGTCGATGAAGCATCTTGATACCAATTGAAAGTAAACATATCAAAACAAAATTTTGAGATACCAATTTAAAACATATTCAAATGAACATCTTGATATCAAAAGATAGTATTTTTTTTTAAAGCCATATAAACAATTTAGATTGTGATATCATATGCTTAAAATAAACATCAAATTTCCAATCATAAAGTGTGGGAGTGGAAATCAAATACCAATTGAAATATGAAGGTCAAATTTTCTCCCCCTTTATGAAATACAAACTAAAACAATGCGTAGGCTTGATACCAATATAAAAGTAATCAATTGAAATAGGATAATCATTGAGGTTTTCAAGCTTAGCATAAACAAATATTTGTGCTCTAAGATATAGGAATATAGTAGGCACAAATAAAACATATATGTATGGAAAAAAATAGATACCAATAGACATTGATACCATTGAAATGAAACATACATACATAAACACATATGAGTATACAAAAGAATCAAGATTGATACCAATTGAAAGAGTTCAATGATACCAATTGACATAACAATAAAAGCATGGTATAACTCATATCAAAATGAAGAATACGAACTAGTTAAAATGGAAATTTTTGTTAACTAGTACGAAATCCTTCAAGGAAGGAATAAACTAAAAATAATTTTCATAAAACACATGTAAATCACATAGCACTTAAAAACACTCAATATTCAATAAAGTCCATACATGCTCATGAAAACATACTCATGAGAAATATTTAAAAAATGATGAGTGTACAAGTAATGTGTGACATGGCATTATGAAATTCCAATTAAGCTCAAAATTCCTTGAAACAATCATCAAAATTATTTAATCTTCAAGGTATATGTATGTCTTATACAAACTAAAGCATACATACATATCCAAAACACAACGAGTCCACAAAATATATGCATTAAGGCACGTGGCTCAAAAGGATGTATATGTATAATAATAATTTGGATAAAATAGACATATACATGAAGTTAAACAAATAAACACGAAATCAAGAAAAACTAAATTTTCACCAAAATAAATTTCATTTCAAGGTATATGTATGAATTGTCAACACAATAAGTATACATACATATCCCTAAACACAATTGAGTCCATATATATAGATTTGCATGAAAGGCAAATGACTCAAAGGGTATACATGTATAACTTAAGGTTTGGCAAAATGCACATATACATGAAATGAAAAACTCATAAAACAAATCCAAAAATAGGAATATAAGTTTAAAATGCATGAATCATCAAAACTAGACTATACTAGCACATCTAATGGGTTCAAATAAGCATTCAAGCTCAAACATATATAGATTTATTTGTGGCCCACTATATGCACAAGTATAAATCCTAGTCTTAATAAAAACTAACATTTAAACTAGTAATCAAATCATGAAGCATCAAAAACAAGATATAAATCAACATGAAATCATAAACATGATTATTATGCAAATCCACACGTTATTAAACCTATGATAACCATGATAGCTAACCAACTACGAGAACACAAAGTAGTAATCCATTTTAAATATGGGTGTCTCAAATTGCTATTCATGTATGTCAAGGATTCAATAATCATGGTATTTTCATAATAATCTATAAACATTAAAACATGCTATAAACACATGATATGAAAAACATGTAAACAATAAATAAGGAGTTAGAGATTGTTACCAAAACCTAGAAAGCAACTCTCCTTGTCTCCAAAACATGGTGGTCTTCTCCACCAAACTTCCCTTGAAAGTGATGCATCCAATTAATTTCCATGAAGCTCGGAACGCATCCACTCCAAGGTACGGCAACTCTCACGTCATGTGAGAGCCCACACCTACATCAAAAATAGGAGGGTGGTCTTTGGTACCCATTATCTTTTGGGTCCATGGGGGTTAGTACCTTCTCTAACCCAAACAAAATTAGTTGCTAAATTTGAAACATGTATTCTATCATAACAAAATTTAGCAAGGTGGCCCTTACGTCCACAATGTGTACAAGTGTACACATGAGCATACATGGTGTGATGGTGTCCGTGAGGAGCATGTGTATGCCGTGGAGGGTGTGCATGAAAAGATGGAACTTGTTTCTTTCGAACCAAGGACTCCAAGCGTGTGTGGTTCATGGCACATTGGCTCATAGTGGAGCCCAAACAATCCATTTTCTTCTTAATTAAATTTATATCATTTTCAATCAAAGAAGAAGTGGAGCATGCAATGGGTGGAGTGTGTGAAACTACCCTAGCATGGCAAACATGAGAATCAATCTTATTTTACAAAACTTCATTTTTCTTTAAACAAACATTTAAATCATTTGAAATAAAAATAATTTTGTTTTTCAAAGCAACATTCTCTTTTAAAACAAAATCAACCTTTGAAGTTAAAACCTTATTATTCTTCAAAACATCATTACAATCATTTTTAGATTTCAAAAATTCATTTTCTTTTAGTGCAAGTTCAAGTTGAGATTTTAATGAATCCCTTTCATTAGAAATCTCCTCTTTCTCTTGCAAAACAACATCAAGTCTAGCAATCAAATTTTTATTATCATTGTTAATGCTTAGACTTTTCTTTTTCAAAATCTTATATTTTTCTATCAATTTTTCACAAACTATTGAAAGTTCTTCATTCAAGGCATGTGCATCATAATCATCACAAGAAGAACTAGAATCAAAACTATCTAGTTGAGTTTCTGATTGTACCTCAAGGGAGTCATTCCCTTGGATCATATGGCATTGTTGTGGCTCGGATTCTCCACTAGATTCCTCCTCATGTTGGATTGGCATTTGAAGCTCGGAGGTGGTGGTGGTTGTCAACATATTCCACACTGCAAATGCGGAATCAAAGTTAGAAGCAAGCAAAAGATATTCTTTAGAAAGTGTGCTTCTAATGGCCTCAAGGGCTTGTGCATTGGCCCCTATATGAATGTGATTTCCAAGATAGCATTTCTTGGTAGCCGCAAGATAAACATGCAAGCCTAGGGTCTTTAGGTAGCAACTCATCATGGCCTTCCAAATCTCAAGTCTAGAAATGTCAAACATAGGAGGGCTATCCATGAGGTCAAACTATATGTGTGCAAACAAGTATGCAAATGCAAACAATAGATTAGCAAACAAATGGATCTCACTCCTAGGATGTTAAGCCTAATATCAGGAGCGTAGGCTCTGATACCAATTGAAAAACACCTAGAAGGGGGGTGAATAGGTTGAAAAGTCACCTAGAGGGGGGGTGAATAGGTGACAATGCTAATCTATGCACAATTAAGATTTATGATGCAACAATCTCACAATGCAAGAAAATATAGCAATGAATGTAGAGAGCAAATGACAATAGCAATAATTGAAGTGCAAGAACAAGGAAAGTAAAGCAAGGAGCACAAGAAAGTAAACCAACGCAAACACAAGGATATGTTATCGAGGTTCGAGCACCCAGCTCTACTCCCCGCCTTCCCCAGAAGGATTCTAGCCACTTCCACTAACACAAAGAATTCACAATTACACCAGAGTACCCAACTCCACAATCTCAAGTACAAGTTTCTCTTGGTAGTCAAAAGACCACAAACTTTCTCTTTCAAAATTCTCTTCCCTTACAAAGGTCCTTAGAGAACAATGAGTAAGAATGAAGCTCTTGTGTGTAAAGAGAAAAGAATATGAAATCAGAGAATTCTTGAAAACACTTCAGAAAATGAGAGAGAATTTCAGCACAAAACCAAGAAACCAAGCTCTTTTGAATGCCTTAAACTTTTGAATTTTTCTTGTAATAATTAGGTGAACCAATCTCTCCCCAAACACCCCTATTTATAGGAGAGGGCTAGGTTTAGAAGATAAAACATTTTTAAGGCTAATCAGAATGTATTAAACCCAAAGCAAGTCATTTAAACTCACTTAAGTGAGAAAAAGACAAAAATAAACAGTTCAGAAAAAAATGCCCGTTACTGTTCAAACGGCTCTGTCGGTTGACCGGTCGGTCGACCGCAAGTTCAAATATATGACCGTTGCAGGCCAGCGGTCGACCGCCCGGTCGACCCATTTTAACCGAGAGCAGACTGAGCTATAGTCGGTCGACTGCACGGTCGACCGGCAGACATGCACACGGATACGTGCACCTGCCAGATCCACGGTCGACTGGGACGGTCGACGGCCAAACCTGTCATAGGTCCGGTCGACTGTTCGGTCGACTGGCTCAGGTCAAAAATCAGGATTTTAAGAGAAAAGTAAGGGGATTTTGATTTTGACAAAAATAATTTTGAACATAGATTTGTATAAAACATAGATATATATCTGTAGGCAAAATCTTGTAAACAAAATGTTTTTGTATAAATTATAAGAAAACATTTTTGAAATAAACATGTGCGCAAGAACGTGTGTGATAGAGCTTCAAACCTATCCACTATTCTTTAACAAACTATAAAACTAAAAATACAATGATTAAATACTTTTTGAGCAATCTTCGAGTCTTTGAGCCATCCAATGTCTTGCTAGTGCCTTCTCTTCTATGATCCTTCCTTGATTGTGCAATTTGCCTTCCTTGCTATGTGAAACTTAGAAGTTCTTGCAAAAGCTAAGCCAATGGTCTCCAAACATGGTACAAAACCTGAAACTTATCTTGAATAAATTCATTAGTACCAAATAGCTCTTATTTGGTTTGTCATCATCAAAACACAAAACAAGAGAGTGTAACCTCTTGGGCCAACAATCTCCCCCTTTTTGATGATGACAAAACAAATAGGCTATAGACAAAAATATGGGGGAGGAGAAAGCTCCCCCTCAAATTATGCTATATTAAACAAGCAAAAACAATGTAATTTGCAAGTAAACATCATGAAACCAAAAAGCCATGAAAATATAAAACACAAAACACTTGCAAAACACTTAAACTCAAATTACAAGATCAAATTACAAGAATTCATGAAAACACATCAAAACACATCAAAAACTAAAAACACCTCAAAAAAAAACTAAAAACATATATAAACTCATATGGAACCAAAACCATATGAACTCATAATTCTATCATAAAAACTCATTCTCCCCTTTTTATCATACATCAAAAAGGGTTATGAAAACATTTTTATTCAATAACACAAACATTAAGTTCACCACAAATGAAGAAAATCTAGCAAAATCAAGTGGTTTAGTGAAAATATCGGCTAATTGCAAATCCGTAGAAACATAATCAATAACTATATCTCCTTTCTCAAAATGATCTCTAAGAAAGTGATATCTAATCTCAATGTGCTTGGTCTTACTATGTTGATTTGCATTCTTTGTCATATGTATAGTACTAGTATTATCACAAAATATTTTTATATGGTCAAAATGCAAATCATAATCAAGGAGAGTATGTTTCATCCAAAGGACTTGTGCACAACAAGCCCCCGCGGCAACATACTCCGCCTCGGCGGTTGAGAGTGCTACGGAATTTTGTTTCCTAGAGGACCATGAAACAAGGTAATTACCAAGAAATTGACATGTCCCACTAGTACTCTTTCTATCTACTCTACAACCCGCATAGTCGGCATCCGAATAACTCGTCATTGAGAAATCTCCGATTTTCGGATACCATAGACCCATCCCAATAGTGCCCTTAATATAACGAATAATGCGTTTTACCGCAATAAGATGGGACTCTTTAGGACACGATTGAAATCTAGCACAAAGACACACACTAAACATGATATCCGGCCTACTTGCCGTTAAATATAAAAGACTTTCTATCATGCTTCTATATAATTTAATATCAACATTTTTACCTTGGTCATCTTTATCAAGCTTGGTTGTAGTTGCCATGGGAGTGTTGCAAGTCTTTGAGCCTTCAAGTCCAAACTTCTTTACGAGTTCCTTTGCGTACTTGGCTTGACTTATGAACGTCCCGTTTTGCAATTGCTTGATTTGGAGTCCAAGGAAGAAATTGAGCTCACCCATTGAAGACATTTCAAATTCAAGTTGCATGACCTTTTCAAAATCCTTGCATAAAAGCTCATTAGTAGAACCAAAAATTATATCATCTACATAAATTTGCACAATTAATATATCATTATTAACATGCTTAGTAAAGAGAGTTGTGTCTACTTTGCCTTTAATAAAATCATTTGAAATAAGAAAACTAGAAAGCCTTTCATACCAAGCTCTTGGAGCTTGTTTCAATCCATACAAAGCTTTATCAAGTTTAAAAACAAAATCGGGATGAACATGATCAACAAAACTGGGAGGTTGAGAAACATAAACTTCTTCATTGATAAAACCATTCAAAAATGTACTTTTCACATCCATTTGAAAAAGTTTAAAATTTTTGAAAGATGCAAAAGCTAGTGTCATCCGTATGGCTTCAAGCCGTGCTACGGGTGCAAAGGTCTCCTCAAAGTCAATTCCCTCAACTTGAGTGTAACCTTGGGCCACTAACCTAGCTTTATTCCTAATGACATTTCCGGACTCATCCATCTTGTTTCTAAAGATCCACTTAGTACCAATTATTGGTCTATCGTGGGGTTTAGGAACAAGGTGCCAAACTTGGTTGCGCTCAAATTGATTGAGTTCCTCTTGCATGGCAAGCAACCAATATGGGTCTGTCTCGGCTTCGAGAATGCCTTTGGGTTCAAAATGAGAAATGAAAGCAAAGTTACCACATAGGTCATGGAGTTTGGAGCGCGTTGTGACTCCTTTAGATGCATCACCCAAGATGAGCTCCTTAGGATGATTTGTAGCGTATCTCCAAGCTTTGGGAAGCGGTTGAGAGCTTTCCTCTTTATCCTCTTGAACATCACCAATTGATTCTTGCTTATTTTCTTGAGCGGGTGAGTCCTTCAAGGATAGTCTCTCCATGTCTTCACCTAATGGTTCAATCTCTACAACATTCTCAACAACCACATTAGATTCTTCAAATTTAACATGCATGGTTTCTTCAATAGTATGTGAAGATCTATTAAATACTCTATATGCTTTGCTAGTAGAAGAATATCCAACAAAGATAGCTTCATAAGCCTTAGCATCAAATTTACCCAAATTCTCCTTAGTATTTAAAACAAAACACTTGCATCCAAAAACTTTAAAATATGCAACATTAGGTTTTCTAGAATGATACATTTCAAAAGATGTTTTGGAAGAATTTTTACATAAATAAATACGATTTGATATATAGCATGCGGTGTTTACGGCCTCGGCCCATAAATATTGAGGGAGGTCATATTCACTTATCATTGTCCTAGCCATCTCTTGAAGTGTTCTATTTTTCCTTTCTACAACTCCATTTTATGTGGAGTTCTAGGACAAGACATTTCATGCTTAATTCCCTTTTCATCACAATAAGTCATGAAGAGTTGGTTCACAAACTCACCACCTCTATCACTCCTTATTTTCAAAATCGAAAAACCTTTTTCTTTTTCAACTCTTTTTCGAAAATTCTTAAAATGAGAAAAAGTTTGATCTTTGTGTTCCAAGAAGAAAACCCAAGTGAAACGGGAAAAATCATCAACCAAAACATATGCATATCTACTACCATTTAAACTCTTAGTTTTAGTAGGTCCAAAAAGATCCATATGAATTAATTCTAAAGGCCTAGTTGACATGATATCCTTGATTGGTTTGAAGGAAGACTTGGTTTGTTTCCCAAGTTGGCACGCACCACAAATGCGGTCTTTCTCAAACTTCAAGCAAGGTATACCCTTCACCAATTCCTTTGAATTAATCCTAGAAAGATGGTCAAAAGATGCATGTCCTAATCTTCTATGCCAAAGCCAAGAATTTTCATCAAAAACATTCAAGCATTTAGTAGAACATTCCACATTAAGCATGTCAATGATATAAACATTATTGTCACGAAAACGGTAAGAATACAAGCATCGGATTTAACATCAAAAATCTTGCAAGAAGAATCATCAAAACAACTTTAAGTCCACGGTCACAAAGTTGACTAATGCTAAGCAAATTATGTTTTAAACCATCTACTAAAACAACATTCTCTATAATAGGAGATGCACCAATTTGAATGTTACCTATACCGATGATAGTTCCTTTGGAGTCATCCCCGAAGGTGACGGAGCCACCTTCCATGTACCTTGATAGGGTTGTGAAGTTATTGATGTCCCATGTCATGTGTCTTGAACAACCACTATCAAGGTACCACCGCTCCCTACGTCTTGGAGCCTTGGTGTGTACCTACATCAAATAATTTAGGACTTGATTTTGGTACCCACATTTTCTTGGGTCCTAAAGAGTTAGTTTCATTAACCCAAACAAGATTATTGGTTCTATTTACTTGGTCATAACAAAATTTAGCTAAATGTCCATTCTTACCACAATAAGTACATCTATACACTCTACCATATTTAAAAGCATAGTGAGTGTGTGATTTGTGAGCATGAGAATTGTGAGCATGAAAAGATTTAGCATGAGGAGTGTTAAGTGTAGTGTGAGCATGGGGAGTCTTAGCATGAGAAGTGTGCTTTTTAGAAAACATGTCCTCAAGTTTCTTAGTGTTAAAAGAACAATCCTTTAAAACTTTTTCAAAATCATTTATTTTAGATTTAAAAGAAGAAATTTCTTTTACATCAACAATAGGAGATTTTGCCTTACAAGAAGCCTTGTAGGCACAAAATTCTTCTTGAATAGAAACAAGATTAGAAGAAATATCATCCTTTTCTTTAGAAACTATGGCAAGTTGATTTTTAAGAGAAGCAATTTCTTTTTGCAATTTAAAGCATTCAAGTTTCTTGTTATCATAAGTTTCGAAAAGTTCAACAAAAGCATGTACAAGAACTTCCTTACTTAATTCATCATCTTCATCATCAAGAGATTGAGAGGTTACCTTTGGAGTGTTTGCCATGAAACACATGTTCGCCGTATCCACCTCTTCTTCGGACTCGCTTTCCGAGTCCCACGTTGCCTTGTACGCTTTCTTTTCCTCCGGCTTCTTTGGCTTGAAGGAGGAAGTCATCTTCTTCTTGAACTCCGGGCAATCCGCCATAATATGTCCGGGTTTGCGGCAATTGTAGCAAATGATCCTTCGCTCCTCTTTGCCTTCAAATCTTCTCCGGATGTTGAGCTTGTTCTTCTGGTATAGCCTCTTAACGTTCCGCACAAGTAGTGTTAGCTCCTCATCTTCTTCTTCGTCTTCTTTATCGTCATCATTGGTGGATGAAGTCTTGAAGGCTATGGATTTCTTCTTTGAGGTAGTAGCCTCTTCTCTTGCCTTCTTCTCCATCTCATGGGTCTTTAGGTTCCCAATGAGACTAATGAGGTCCATCTCGTCCTTGTCGTTCAATTCCTTTAAGGTGGTGGCCTTTATCTCCCATGAAGACGGAAGAGCCCGAATCACTTTCCGCACCTTTTGATCGTTGGAGATGTCATCACCTAATGAAGAAAGACCATTAGTGATTTTAGTGAAACGAGTGATCATACTATCAATAGATTCTTCATCAAGCATTTTAAATGACTCATATTGGGACCTCAAGAGATCTATCTTAGCTCTCTTGACTTGTGAAGTCCCTTCGTGTGTGACCAATAAGTGTTGCCAAATCTCATAGGCGGATTGGCAATGAATTACCCGTGTAAGGTCATCCTCATTCAAGGCGGTTAATAGGGAGTTTTGGGCCTTGGAGTTAGCCTCATATTCTCTAAATTTGAAGTCGGTCCAAGTGCTCTCATCACCATCGGGTGCTACATAGGGTTTGGTCAAGGACTTGGCCACTAAGCTACCCAAAGATTGCAAAAATATAGTCATCCTAACCTTCCAAATAGGGAAATTTAGTCCATCAAATTTAGGAGGGGTTTGATGTTATCGGCCATGTTTACTAGTGATGAATGAATGAATGAATGAGTGTTGATTAGCAAATTTTAAGGATCTCTCTATGGATGTTAAGCCAAACCTAGAGTCCAAGCTCTGATACCAATTGAAAAGTCACCAGAGGGGGGGTAAATAGGTGACAATGCTAATCTATGCACAATTTAAGATTTATGATGCAACAATCTCACAATGCAAGAGAATATAGCAATGAATGTAGAGAGCAAATGACAATAGCAATAATTGAAGTGCAAGAACAAGGAAAGTAAGTAACGAGCACAAGAAAGTAAACCAAACGCAAACACAAGGATATGTTATCGAGGTTCGAGCACCCAGCTCTACTCCCCGCCTTCCCAGAAGGATTCTAGCTACTTCCACTAACACAAAGAATTCACAATTACACCGGAGTACCCAACTCCACAATCTCAAGTACAAGTTCTCTCTTGGTAGTCAAAAGACCACAAACTTTCTCTTTCAAAATTCTCTTCCCTTACAAAGGTCCTTAGAGAACAATGAGTAGGAATGAAGCTCTTGTGTGTAAAGAGAAAAGAATATGAAATCAGAGAATTCTTGAAAACACTTCAGAAAATGAGAGAGAATTTCAGCACAAAAACCAAGAAACCAAGCTCTTTTGAATGCCTTAAACTTTTGAATTTTTCTTGTAATAATTAGGTGAACCAATCTCTCCCCAAACACCCCTATTTATAGGAGAGGGCTAGGTTTAGAAGATAAAATATTTTTAAGGCTAATCAGAAAGTATTAAACCCAAAGCAAGTCATTTAAACTCACTTAAGTGAGAAAAAGACAAAAATAAACAGTTCAGAAAAAAATGCCCGTTACTGTTCAAACGGCTCTGTCGGTCGACCGGTCGGTCGACCGCAAGTTCAAATATATGACCGTTGTAGGCCAGCGGTCGACCGCCCGGTCGACCCATTTTAACCGAGAGCAGACTGAGCTACAGTCGGTCGACTGCACGGTCGACCGGCAGACATGCACACGGATACGTGCACCTGCCAGATCCACGGTCAACTGGGACGGTCGACCGGCCAAACCTGTCATAGGTCCGGTCGACTGGCTCAGGTCAAAAATCAGGATTTTAAGAGAAAAGTAAGGGATTTTGATTTTGACAAAAATAATTTTGAACATAGATTTGTATAAAACATAGATATATATCTGTAGGCAAAATCTTGTAAACAAAATGTTTTTGTATAATTATAAGAAAACATTTTTGGAATAAACATGTGCGCAAGAACGTGTGTGATAGAGCTTCAAATCTATCCACTATTCTTTAACAAACTATAAAACTAAAAATATAATGATTAAATACTTTTTGAGCAATCTTCAAGTCTTTGAGCCATCCAATGTCTTGCTAGTGCCTTCTCTTCTATGATCCTTCCTTGATTGTGCAATTTGCCTTCCTTGCTATGTGAAACTTAGAAGTTCTTGCAAAAGCTAAGCCAATGGTCTCCAAACATGGTACAAAACCTGAAACTTATCTTGAATAAATTCATTAGTACCAAATAGCTCTTATTTGGTTTGTCATCATCAAAACACAAAACAAGAGAGTGTAACCTCTTGGGCCAACATAGGTGTAAGCGCTAATCTAGTGAACTAAATGCGCTAAATGCGGAAGCTTAAAATAATCTTGCAACACACTTAGTACAACACACAAGTGTAGCCGAATTTCCCGTGAAGGGCTCTGGACTAACTCCTCTTGATTCGCCTAAATATGGGTTGAGGTGCTATATGAAGCTCTTGTGGTTAAGTACAAGTGAGGCACACACACAAGCAAGCCAAGCATATAAGGATGAACAATATAAATATGCAAGGCAACACAAGTAATATATGATATGACAATATGAATGATGCTTTGCACTAAATAAAGAGAGAGAGAGTTAGAGAGACAAGTGGATCAAACGCTAACAACAAGATATGTTTCGAGGTTCGAGCCCCTAGCTCTACATCCCCGCCTGCACCACCGTGTAGGATTTCTAATCCACTATCTCCCACCGAGGGAACCTCCACCGAGGAGGATTTGTTACAACAATGGAGTACCGAACTCCTCTCTCAAACACCGCCTCACAACCGAGGGGTAGGCCCGTAGCCAAACAACAACCAACACCTCTACCGAAGAGGGTTTACAAACCAAACTCCACCTCTCACTAGAGGGAGCAAACCACAAGCCTCAACCTCTACCAAAGAAGGAGCAAACACCAACCCAATACAACAACCTCAACCTCTACCAAAAGGGAGCAACTCAAGAAATCAAGGGTTTACAACAAGTGGTATATCTCAACTACAAACCTCTTTCCTTTTTCCACAAACAAAGATCCTAAATAGATTAGGATAGAAGATACAGCTCAAGTGAAAAAACTAGGTGTTTGAAAAACAAAGACTCAAAGAAAAATACTTGGGAAAACTCTTGTAAAAGATAGAAAATGAAAGCCAAGACAAATCTCCCAAAATTCTCTTTTCTTTGATTTTTCAAAAACCTAAAACAATAAGATTGGAAGTTTAAAGCCCAAAAATACTTTTGAAAACTTGTTTTAAACTCTGGGAAACTGTAATTTTTCTCTTGTAAAAACCTTTGCCAAAATCCCAAAGAATTGGGGTTTATATAGGCCCATCAGAAAACTAGCCGTTAGGCTGATCTGGCAGCCTGACAGGCTACCGGTCGGCCGGCCCGGCCGACCGCCAACGGTCAGAAATGTGACCGTTGGGGCAACCCAGTCGACCGCCCGGTCGACCCAAATAAACAGATAGCACTGCTCTCAGGTCCGGTCGGCCGCCCGGCCGACCGTCCCTGTGGCTGCCAAACGTGCACAAGCTTGTGCACGTCGGTCGACCCCAAGGGTCGACCGGCCTTAGGTGCGGTCGACCCGTGCGGTCGGCCGACCTGGCCTGTCAGCCACTGTTCTAGGACAGAAACACAGTTAAAATATTTTTCTAAAAATCTTTTAAGTCTTACCCAAAATAGTTTTATCATTTTGCATTGATATATAAACATGAGATAAAAAGTTTAGCTCAAATATCAATCAATATGAACTATTTTTGTGTTTTATCATTTTTACCAAAAACCAAAACATGTATTTTTATCAAACTTGGATTTTTCAATAGGAAATCTGATTTTTCCTAAAACTCATGAATAGACATATCAAAATAAGTTTGTTTAAAAGTTAAGCATGCATGTATAGAATGAAACAACTATACATATATCAATTAAACTTGTTTTGATCAACTATTCATGAAAACCAAAAACCAAACATAAAACGTGTGTGTTATGTGCACTTGAGCATATCAACTATACTAAGCTTTACAAATGGATCTAAAACACACTAAACTAAACTAGGATACCTAAGTCTTCTTGACGATCTCCATCTTCAAGTAGACCCGATCCAAAACTCCATCCATGGGCTAGGCAATGTGTGATCTTGAAGCTTGAGCCCTGGAATCACCAAGAAAAGCTTCTAAACTCCTTGTTGAAGCTAATCACCAACTAATATCTTACTAAAGGATCTGAAACTTAAAATCACAAGATTATTAGTAAACATAACTACATGAGTTAATCATCATCAAAACTAGGGTGGAAGGCCTTTGGGCCAACACGCGGGCCACCGTCGATGGCCGTATACCTCCTTGCTTGCCCAGCTGTGAGTTTTCCTTCTCCCTCTCTGTATTTTAAATTATGGGTGTTATGTTTCAATTGATGATATGTTTAGTTATTAAGAGTGGGTACTGTGCATGTAATATAGTTGCTTGTGTAACTTGCGTAACTTGCAACTGGGTGACCATGAATTATTATATGTAAGTGTGCTCCCCTTCCCCTTTCTATTTCTCTCATTATAATGTACATTTGATTAAGTTTGTATTTTAATGTATGTATAGATGTAATGTAGAAACCTGTATGCTTTGGTGCTGTGTGCATGAGTGAAGCATGGGTGCATTTAAATAGAATGTGGGAATATGTGTAGGTGTATTTCAGACAATAGGCATGCAGGTAGGTTTATTAGTCGACTCGCCCCTTTTATTAGTCGACTAATAGCCCTATTAGTCAACTTACCATACCTCTATAGTCGACTTGGTGACCATTCAGGAAAGTTGTCGACTCTCTGTTTGTTGACTGTAACCTGCTTCAGTCGACTTGCCATTTCCTATAGTCGACTAATATCCTATATTAGTCGACTTGTCATATCCTTAGTCGACTAGGTGCTTGTTTAGAAAGTGATGTAGTCTCTGTTGCTGACCAATACTTATACTAGTCGACTTGCCTCTCCCTATTAGTCGACTATTACCTTGTATAGTCGACTTATCCTATTTGTTAGTCGACTAAACCACTACCCAGTCGACTAACTCTTGTTCTGCTGTTTCTAGATTTCTTATGGAGTGAGGACTTTGCCCTTTAGTGATGATTCTTGGTTATAGTTGGATGAATCTGGTCTTGAGGAATAGGCATTGATTTGATTGACCTGACCTGATAGATCTTAGATATATATCTGATATGTTACTTGACTTTGGGATCCTGTGATTGACCTTGATAGAGTGAGAGTGTGTGATAATCTTAATCAAATTGGAATATGAGGATTTGATTACATGTATCAGAACATGTAGTATTTTAGTTATTGGGATTTGGATATATCGATGACTCAAAGAATAGGTATATATCGATGATTTGAGGATCAGAGTAGATTGATGGGAGAGACTGATTATTGATATATTGAGACAGTGGTTTATTGCACCAGATTACTACTACGGATTGATACTTGAGGTTCACGATGATTGTATAGAGACTATTGGTTGCTACATTAGTTACTGTTGTATTTCAGTGCAGATGGATATGAGATATTGATCAGCTCTAGATGAGACTGTCTATTGAGTAGTATCCGAGCTTGTTATTGTATTCATGTTACTGAAAGTTACTGGGAAAAGATGGTTTGACCGTAACACCCTGTACAGTCCTATTGTTCATCGTATACACGGTTACTATTACTGTTCACTGTTACTGATATTGTTCACCGTGTATACGATTACTGATTGACTGTTACTGTACTATTATTGTTACTGTCACCGCATCGTCCCAGTGTTATAGGTAACATGAGTATTGATTGTTTTTACTGAATCCAATAATAAAGTAATTGAACAACTTACACCGAGATTGGGAAAATTGATGGAGGAGACAGTGTCTGTATTTTGGGTGGACCTAGGATACAGGTTGCGCAACCGACTTACGGTTCCACTGCAGGGTTCTGGGGGATGACTAACATCCCATCTGTTATTGTTCCACAGTGTTACTGTGAGTTATTGTTCCACAGTGATACTGTGAGTACTGTTACTGTTACTGACTACCTGGCGGTAGGGCCTGGTTCAGCGCCAGGCATCTGGGCCGTGGCCCCGGGTATGTACGGGACCCACCTAAAGCATGGACAATGTCTCCAACCAATCAGTTTCAATAACTTAGGACCCTGATTGACACGTGTAGTAGGCGTAGTTTGGATGCGTCTATTACAGGTGGCAATTGGTGTTCGCTGACATAATAAATGATAATTAACTGTTAATGCATTGTGACTGACCATAACCACCCGACTGTATGTATATATAACTATGTTAGACATATGATTGTACACATGACCAGATTTGTGTACCAGACTAGTGACATGCTAGGTTACACATCTAGACATTAGTTGTTCCCCGTTATCATGACATCAGTTGCTTGTTTACAGATGTTTTACTTGTCTTTTATCTGCACGCTTATTCATGTTATTGTTCTTCAGTTGTTCATTTATCATGTTATTTAGTTATCTTATGACTGCAGTTTATATTGTTATTATTTTATGCACATTGTTATATGCACGAGTTCTTCTCTTTACACACACACTCACCAGGTCGCTTTCTGACGACCCTAAATTTACACGTCCAGATATTGGACGCTTTGTTTCTATTGTGCAGGTGTTCGATGAGACGGTACGCTTTGCGAGGAGCTGGACTCTCTCCCTTTTATTCTGATATTCTTGCCTCTTTTTATTCCTATTTCTATACTTTTCTTGATTCATGCATATCAGATTCACTCTCTATTCCAGTGCTTTTTATATGATATCATGCGTGGATGTTTATATGGGATATTGCAGTGATTATTGATTGATTTGGTTTGGATTTATAGCTTGTTCAGGTTACTTTAGGCTTAGCGTGTATACGTGGGGTATTTCCTCGCGTATATATGTCGCTGACTCTCGTCGCGACTCTGTTTTCCCGTATTTTGGGAAGCGGGGCGTGACAGGGTTTTTTTTGGTATCAGAGCCAGGTTTGACATAAAACGGACCTGATTCTTACCGATTACTTGAACGAGCTATAATTACACTGCAATATACATATAGGATTCACACGATGATATTGAGTCCACTTGTAATTAACTGTCCTCCCTTTGAAAATACATCTCTTCGATCTTTCGATATCTTTGATTGTATCTCTTCTTCTAGAGTAATCTTGCTTCCATTTTGATTCCTACTTTCCTTGTCTATTCTATTTTCTGATCTTGTCTTTTTGAATTGATCATTCCATTCTAAAGCTGGCAACAGAGATCAGAGCACGCAGCGGAAGCATGGTGGACTCATGATGTAGTGAGAAGCGACGTGGAAGCTTGTTTGTTTCTCTCTTGACTTTGATTCTTTATCATTCTCTACTTTATTGAAATTTCGAGGACGAAATTTTTATAAGGTGGGTAGAATGTAATAACCCTAAGTAAATAATACTGTATTTCTAGTTTTGTATTTATTTTACTGTACTTAATTTTTTTATTATTATTAGTGTTATTGTTATTATAGTTATATGTTATTATTATTGTTCCTCTTTCATTGATTCCTAATCCTACCCATTTGCATAGACCCAAATCCAATAACCTATACCCATTAACCTGAAACCCAACTCACTAATATCCTATCCATATAATCCTACATCCAATCCTAACAACTCAAACTAAATCTTAGCACCAAAATCTATAATCCTAACAAATTAGATACTAATCCTAAACTAATCTCCATATCTCCTTCAAGTCATCCAACCACCCTAATCTCTCCACCACATATCATCACCTCCACCGTTCACCTCTCCAGCTGCCCCCATAACCTCTCCTCCTCCATAGCCCTGCCGCACCTTCCCTTGGCAGCCGAGGCCAACACCTCTTCACTTCCCCGTGTGCGCCTCCTCGTCGCCAGAACTCCGCCGGAGCTCGAGCACCTCCTTCCCCACTCCTCCACCACCAGCCCGTAGTCCCCTCCAGGCCAGCGCCTCCTCCCTGATCACCCGCGCCTTCTCCCTTTGGCAGAGGCAGCCCCGAGCTCCATCCCACAGGCGTGAGTGTTCCCCCCCCACATCTCAGTTTTCCCTTCTTTCATTTTATGCATAAGTATTAATGTGTATATGATGTTGAACTATCTATTGTGCTGTGTGTGTTTTATTGTGTGTGGGAGACATCTTCTTCCGAGCCAATTTCCAGCTCTCCGTCACCCCGTGGATCACCGTCGGCGAGCGCGAACGCACCCATGCCCCTCTCCGGCGATCTCCGACGAGCCGTCGACTCATCCGGCAGCACACTGACAACCCCCGTCACCTCCCAGGCACTCCGCTGCCTCGCCGGAACATCCACGACGCGTCATCACTCCTCCGCGGGCCACTGTCGATGGCCGCATACCTCCTTGCTTGCCCAGCTGTGAGTTTTCCTTCTCCCTCTCTGTATTTTAAATTATGGGTGTTATGTTTCAATTGATGATACGTTTAGTTATTAAGAGTGGGTACTGTGCATGTAATATAGTTGCTTGTGTAACTTGCAATTGGGTGATCATGAATTATTATATGTAAGTGTGCTCCCCTTCCCTTTCTATTTCTCTCATTATAATGTACATTTGATTAAGTTTGTATTTTAATGTATGTATAAATGTAATGTAGAAACCTGTATGCTTTGGTGCTGTGTGCATGAGTGAAGCATGGGTGCATTTAAATAGAATGTGGGAATATGTGTAGGTGTATTTCAGACAATAGGCATGCAGGTAGGTTTATTAGTCGACTCGCCCCTTTTATTAGTCGACTAATAGCCCTATTAGTCGACTTACCATAGCTCTATAGTCGACTTGGTGACCATCTAGGAAAGTTGTCGACTCTCTGTTTTTGACTGTAACCTGCTTCAGTCGACTTGCCATTTCTTATAGTCGACTAATATCCTATATTAGTCGACTTGTCATATCCTTAGTCGACTAGGTGCTTGTTCAGAAAGTGATGTAGCCTCTGTTGCTGACCAATACTTATACTAGTCAACTTGCCTCTCCCTATTAGTCGACTATTACCTTGTATAGTCGACTTATCCTATTTGTTAGTCGACTAAACCACTACCCAGTCGACTTGCTCCTCCCCTAGTCGACTAACTCTTGTTCTGCTGTTTCTAGATTTCTTATGGATTGAGGACTTTACTCTTTAGTGATGATTCTTGGTTATAGTTTGATGAATCTGGTCTTGAGGAATAGGCATTGATTTGATTGACCTGACCTGATTGATCTTAGATATATGTCTGATATGTTACTTGACTTTGGGATCCTGTGATTGACCTTGATAGAGTGAGAGTGTGTGATAATCTTGATCGAATTGGAATATAAGGATTTGATTACATGTATCAGAACATGTAGTATTTTAGTTATTGGGATTTGGATATATCGATGACTCAAAGAATAGGTATATATCGATGATTTGAGGATCAGAGTAGATTGATGGGAGAGACTAATTATTGATGTATTGAGACAGTGGTTTATTGCACCAGATTACTACTACGGATTGATACTTGAGGTTCACGATGATTGTATAGAGACTGTTAGTTGCTACATTAGTTAATGTTGTATTTCAGTGCAGATGGATATGAGATATTGATCAGCTCTAGATGAGACTGTCTATTGAGTAGTATCCGAGCTTGTTATTGTATTCATGTTACTGAAAGTTACTGAGAAAAGATGGTTTGACCGTAACACCCTGTACAGTCCTATTGTTCATCGTATACACGGTTACTGTTACTGTTCACTGTTACTGATATTGTTCACCGTGTATACGATTACTGATTGACTATTATTGTACTGTTATTGTTACTGTCACCGCATCGTCCCAGTGTTATAGGTAACATGAGTATTGATTGTTTTTACTGAATCCAATAATAAAGTAATTGAACAACTTACACCGGGATTGGGAAAATTGATGGAGGAGACAGCGTCTGTATTTTTAGTGGACCTAGGATACAGGTTGCGCAGCCGACTTACGGTTCCACTGCAGGGTTCCGGGGGATGACTGACATCCCATCTGTTATTGTTCCACAGTGTTACTGTGAGTTATTGCTCAACAGTGATACTGTGAGTACTGTTACTGTTACTGACTACCTGGCGGTAGGGCTTGGTTCAGCGCCAGGCATCTGGGCTGTGGTGCCGGGTATGTACGGGACCCACCTAAAGCTTGGACAATGTCTCCAACCAATCAGTTTCAATAACTTAGGACCTTGATTGACACGTGTAGTATGCGTAGTATGGGATGTGTCTATTACAGGTGGCAATTGGTCGCTGACATAATAAATGATAATTAACTGTTAATGCATTGTGACTGACCGTAACCACCCGACTGTATGTTGTTGACACTTAAAAAAGACATGATTCTTATTGGTCCGAACAATGTCTAAACTTGTTGACATTTATAAAAGACAAGTGACAGACGAGCTGAAGACCAGTTTTCACCCATCTCCGAGGGACAAAGAAGCAACTTGGACTCCACTGATCCAGCAAGCAGACAGTGAACCCGGATTGTTTCTAAACAGACCTCAGCAGGTCTAAGATGCTAGCACTTAGCATTACATGAGCCCAAAGGGATAGCCTCGCTTGAGAGGCTAGTATCACCCGACTTCGCCTTGAAGCCATTCAAAGCCTCGCCAAGAAGCTAACTCGCAAAACTTCGCCACAGAGGACTTCCAGCCCCGCCAAAGGATTTCTTTCGGACTTCGCCAGAAGCTGCCTCTAGCTCCGCTACGAGTTCAATGCGGGCAGCTCCGCCATTGATCTGCTACGGTCAACCTTTGACCAATCAAATCTCCGGATGAGATCGGATCCAATCAGATCAAATCCAATTAAGATCAAATCAGAGATCAAATTTGGCAGTTGATTGCCACAATCTCTTGACTCTTCTTAAAACGAGTAAGAAGATCAGGGGAAATCCTCCAACGATATGGAAAGGATCAAAACAGATCAAGAGGATCAACCGACCTGCCAATTCTAGCTTCGCAGAGCTGATCCTAGCCTCGCAGCAAGGCTACTTTTCAGATTTAAACAGATTTGATTCAATCTGTTTCCATATCTTCAAGGGACGATTATACCCTTGCTCTCCCTATAAATACCCGCCAGGGGTACAAGGAGATATAGAGAGATCGATCGAAGACGAAAAGAGGACTCCACAAGCAGAGGCTTCTTCATAACGCACCGTGCGCTCTCGAATTCAGAGACCTTTTTAGAGAATTGCTTTCTCTATCCAGGGTGTTGATACCCTAACATCGT
Organism: Agave tequilana; assembly: GCA_038442645.1. Lineage (NCBI taxonomy): Eukaryota > Viridiplantae > Streptophyta > Magnoliopsida > Asparagales > Asparagaceae > Agave > Agave tequilana. The sequence continues at coordinate 69,556 of JAVJIF010013611.1, read as the reverse complement.
CCTTCTTCTCAAGGAATCTCCGGAACCAGGCGAGAAGGAATTCCTAATTGAAGGCGATTTTGAGAAGCAGCAAGAGGGTTTTACCAACCTTCTATTCTCTGATTCCCCGAACCAGGCGAGAAGGGAATCTCATCGCTCGCATCGTCAAAGGGACAAAGTGGTCGCGCGCTGACCAGACTCCTATCGGCACACTTCTCCAGAATCTCTGAGGAGATCTACTTGTAATCTTTTTAAGAATACTTGTAATTTTGCTCCTCAAACTCTTTTTTGTAAGTTTTACCCCTTTGCAAACATAATGGAAAACAAGATGGCGACTCCGCTGGGGAACTTATTCTCCACTGCCGAGAATCAAGTGTCGCAATGCGATGAACAGACCTTCGGGTCTAACTCTGAATTCAGAAAAGCCGGTGCAGCCAGAGCTTCTCTGGCTAAATCTTCAAGGAAAGTCTCTGCGAAGACTGAAAAGGTTGCCTGCGAACCTGCTGCAGTCCTCTGGCGCAACAAGGAAGCATGTCCGCAGCCTGATTCCTTTACTTGTGAGAACTTGGTGGTTCAGTTCGATCAAGGAAGATTTGAAGAAGTCCTCTCTGGGGGTGGCCCAATGCTTCGAGCATGGAAGCATAGGAGGGTTTCCACGACCAAGGTTTCAAATCAGAAACCGGAAGCAGAATTCTACCAACACCCCTTAGCCTCGTGTGTGGCTAATCAGGTTCCTTGTGAACCTAAGTCTCCTCTTCCAAGGCGGATATGGAAGCCTAAACAGGAGTCTTCGACCGAAGCTTCAGGCGTAGCTACGCCTAAACCGCGCCTCTCCCGCGAAGAAAAAGGCAAGATGCCTGTCTGCTCCAATCATAAAGTTACAACGGCAATCATATCGTTGTCCAATTCAAGAGCAGCGATGCCTCGCGCCGGCCTCGTTCTCATGAGCGAAGCTACTGTACCACAGCGTACGCGCAGGGTCCATGACCGCGAAGCCGAAGCCAAAGTACTATCTAAGGCTAATTGCCTTCGCAGCAGCATAGCGGGTAAAGCACCACAGCGTGCTCCGCTTTCCAGTGCGTCAAGCACTAAGTTCGCGTCTAATGGCGAAGCTAGAACCAAAGCACTATTCAGTGCTAATCCCGTCTGCAGGGATAAAAGAAGCGGGACATCGCCCTATGTGCGATCCAAAAGAGCCTTTGCGCTCGATTGCAGGGACCCAACCGGGTTCGATTTGAGGAAATTGTTGACGGATAGACAAACCTCTTCCCCTGTTGTCGACAAGTGGGATGTCAGCTGGTGACACTCCACTTGGTCCATTGCCGGCTGGGACCAATCTCCGCCACGCCTCCAAGACGACGGTCAGTTTTTGATCGACTATCGGTAAAAGCCCCAATGAAGCATCGCAGAAGGAGTATCTTGCGAGATCTCCCCTCCGCATCCGTCAACATGACTGGGAGAGGACGAGAGCTGCGCAGGGGAAGACAAACATCTGACGACACCCCTACAGCTCCCCAGATCCAGACTACAGCCCAGGCTTAGGCGAAGTCTTGGTGCATGAGGAAGGTGTTTTCCGAAACACCAGATCCAGGGTGGCGATACCCTACACTTATGAACAGCCTTCTTCCTCGACGGCCCTAGCCTCGTCACAGCCCAGGAGATCACTCCAATCATCGGACGAAGAAGATGAAGATAGTGGGTACGCCTCTTCGGCGACAGTCAGTTCAGTGCGAACAGACAGAGCATCAGTCAATATGGCTGATAACGTCAACGATGATCTTCGTCGGCGCCTGGAAGCTCAGGAGCAAACTTCCAAAACCCAGTAAGAAGCTCTGGACAACATTCAACAGATGCTCGCTCAACTCCTCAGTAACCGGAATAACAATGATGCCGGGAGCAATGACGATGAGGAGGAATACTTCAGCAATGAGCAACCAAAGCTGGAGAAATCCAAGGAGGGTTCTTCCTTAGACGCCGAAGTCCTTAAGGGCCTCCAAGCTCAAATCGCATCCCTAGCTCAGAGGGATGAATTAAAGAAGGTAGGGGCAGTCCGTCCTTATCCGCTGGAGTGGGATTCGGTGCCGTATCCACCGAAGTTCAAACCGACAACGCTGCATACCTATGATGGAAAGAGCTCGCCAAATCAACACATCTACTATTTCCGGTCTCAGACTGGTAATGTCACAAGCGATGACGCCATCATGGCTAGGCTTTTCATTGGCACCTTAAAGGGGGTGGCATTTGACTGGTTCCGAAGTCTTCCCCCGGGCTCTATCAACTCCTGGATCGACCTGGAAACTCGGTTCCTCTCTCGTTTCTATGAGGACGATATCGAAGTGACCATGGACAAGCTCCTCTCCACTGTGCAGAGGAAGGGCGAATCTGTCCGTGACTACATTGAACGGTTCAGAAACTTATCCTTGATGTGCCCAGCAGGGATGCCATTACCCATGCTCTTGCAGACATGCAGACACAACTTCCTAGACCAAGTGGAAGTTCACATGGGGGCTGTTAAAGCCCACACTTGGAAAGAATTGGTCGAACAAGCTGAGATAGCCGAGAAGTCGGCTAAAAAGTTCGAACCATCCGCCCCTAGAGGCAAGTGGGGGATGAACAGCAAAGGGCGTAGCGACCTACCGCAATCTTCTCAAGCTAAAGGCAAAGAGACTATGTCTGTGGAGTTATCCGGAGATGTACAGTCGAAGACCAAGAAGAGCGGCTTCAACAATCAAGAGCCTAAGTTCCCTCCAAAGCAGTACTCGTTCAAAGACGATCAGGTGGTCACCATATTCCATCTGCTCCACAAAGGGAACAAAATGAAGCTGCCAGATGCTCGGCGTCCCAATGAGATAGGGCGCACAAATGACCCTAAATACTGCCTCTATCACAGGATGATCCACCATCCTACTGACAAGTGTTATGTCCTCAAGGACAGAATACAAGCCTTGGTCGATGCCGGAGTTCTGACATTGAAGATGGAGCAAAAGAAGGTTACTGCCAATATGGTGACCCTCGAGTTTGGCAAAGCTCCAAAGATCACAGTTCCTGATGGGACTTATTCCGTCCCTGCACCACGGTTGGAAGTCAAGCATCTTCCAACTACGGCTCAAAACAATAAGGGTCTTGTTCCCTTAACATTGGAGACAGGAGAAGTCATGTGGATATATCCAGACCTCGTCTAAGACGTACAGCGGGATCCAAAGCAGCCCAACTCAAAGGGCAAGTCTTGCAATGTCATCTCCATCCTGCCAGATGACGGCAATCTTACATCGGCTTCCCTCAGTGATTCAGAAGGAGAAAAGCGTGCTTGCGCAGCGCAAGCCGATGCGCCTCAACAGACGGGCACCCGATCCGGAAAATCATACTTGAGGCAGTATGAAAAGTCTACTGACGAGATACAACAGCAAACGACGTCAGTACAAGCACCAGCATCCACTCCAATCCCAGCAAAAGGAAAAGAGAGGCCTAAGGAGGTACGATTCGATCACGTGTTGAAGAAACCACCGGGCCAAGGGTTTGATACGCCCTTTCGCTTTGACATATTGGCTCAGCTGGCCAATATCCCAACTCGTATCACTATACACGAGCTCCTTCGCCTCTCAAAAGAGACAAGGTAAGCACTCAGGGATGCGCTAGCCAATTCAGAATCCTTTCTGACATGCATGCCTGAAATCCCTAACGACGACGTTCAGTCTCCTTACCCAGAATGTCATCATGCACAATCAAAGGTGCCTGCCATTACATTCACAGCGGAAGATATGCTTCTCAAAGACAACAAGCATGATCGACCTCTGTACTACACCGGATATATCGGTTCAACGTGCATCGAAAGAATACAAGTCGATCCGGGGTCCGTACTCAGCATCATCCCCAAATGGCTTCTCTACTTCCTCGGCATACCATCGTACAGGTTGTCCGCAACCACTACTACAATATACGGTTTCAACGCCGGGAGCAGTCATCCACTGGGAAAAATTCGACTCCGTTGCAGAATCGGGAGTCTGAAGTCAGAAGTGACATGCTATGTCATTGATGCTGACACATCATATAACCTGCTGCTGGGACGGCCATGGATCCATGCCAACTGGATCGTCCCTTCCACCCTCCATCAATGCTTCAAATATGTTGAAGATGATGCGACAGTACGAACTGTCTTTGCTGAGAGGCAACCATTCAAAGGGGTGGAAAACTACTTCACTGACGCTCTCCTATATCAAGAGGCCGGTGGAGCACTCAAAGAATCGTTGCCGGACGATGATGAAAAGTGGCAACGAGGCGGATTCAGAATCCGAAACAGGCATGCCAGCCATTCTGATTGGTGAACCAATTATAGCATGTCTCAATAATCCCCTATGTAATACTCCTTCAGAGGATGAAGGTGAATGGGTAATTAATGATAATATTTCTTTTGATTATCCTGCGAGTATTGGGTCGATTAAATCCATTACGGATGGCTCTCTGCATGTGCCCGTACATGAGCCAAGTGTGGCCAGCACATCTATGGAAGCTATAGAAGGGGCCACACTGGTGATCCCTCCGTCCAAACAAGGTCAGTCGCCGATAATCTTCGGTAGAACCCGGCCACGGGGATCCACAACTGCAGATTCAAGCTCAGATTCAGACACTCCACAATTCTTTCATTACGCGCGGCCAGCGCGCTATATTATGAAGAAAATGGGGTACGACTTGAAGCATGGAGCAGGCCTGAATTTCGGAAAAGGAAGGCGCGGTTTGATGCGGAACTTTGTGCCTAAAGGGAAGCCTGCAAATTACTATGATAGTACACGCAGGGGGTTGGGTTACGTCACACCCACATCATCAGTAGCAGTTCAAGTCAAGGACGATGGATCAATTCCATCACATTCGGCTTCATCCTCCGAGTGGGACTCCGATATCAGCATAGGAGGAATGTTCAAAGACCTCACTGCTAATATGACCTCAAGCAGTCAATTGGGACCCGCAGAAACCACTGATGAGGAACCATGGGCCCAGCAATTAGACCTTCAATGGGAAAAGCGATTCGAACTGCGCGAGCCACCCACTGAAGACAAGGTGATGCAGATCAACTTGGGTAGTCAAGACCATCCCAAACCCATCTTTATAAGTGAAAGCCTATCACTTACGGAAAGGGAAGAATTGATAATACTCGTAAGAGAGTATATAGATGTCTTCGCATGGAGCTACGAAGATATACCCGGACTTGATCCACAGGTCGCTATGCACCGTCTAAACATCAAGCCTGACGTCAAGCCAGTCAAGCAGCAACAACGTCGGTTTCGCCTGAACATCATGGAAGCTATTGAGGCCGAAGTTCACAAGCTCATTGCATGTGGCTTCATCCGGGAGGAAACAACATCCAGATTGGGTAGCTAACATCGTCCCCGTCCTCAAGAAGAACGGAAAAATACGGATATGCATCGACTACCGTGATCTCAATACGGCCTGTCCCAAAGACGAATTCCCACTGCCCATCACTGATGTCATGATTGACAACACATGCGGGTTTGAAAGGATGTCTTTCATGGACGGCTTTTCAGGGTACAACCAGATTAAGATGTATCCCGACGACGAGAAGCATACTTTGTTCCGGACACCATTGGGGGTATACTGCTACACTGTAATGCCCTTCGGACTGAAGAACGCCGGAGCAACCTACCAGCGGGCAATGAGTACGATCTTCCGCGATCATCTCCGAAAAACGGTGGAATGCTATGTCGGCGACATTGCCGTCAAAAGCCGCAACAAGAATGAACATCTTCGCGACCTGAGAACGATGTTCGACATAATGCGGGCTCATCAACTAAAAATGAACCCGACAAAATCCTTCTTGGGAGTGTCAAGCGACAAATTCCTTGGGTTTATTGTCACATCAAAAGGAATTCATCTTGACCCAGACAAAGTCAAAGCCATCCAGAGCATGCATCCACCAAGGAATCTCAAAGAGCTCAGAGGCTTGCAAGGCAGGCTGGCCTATATCAGAAGATTCATCGCAAATCTCTCAGGCCGCTGTCAGCCGTTCACCCGACTCATGAAAAAGGGTACTTCCTTCGTATGGGATCAAGCTTGCCAGGAAGCTTATGAAGACATCAAGAGGTACCTCACGAAACCTCCAGTCTTAGTGGCCCCTACATCAGGGAAGCCATTCTTGCTTTATGTAAAAGCTCTGGACTACTCCCTCGGTGCCCTCCTCGCTCAAAAGGACGACAATGGCCACGAGCAGGCCATTTATTATCTGAGCAGAACTCTCATAGGAGCGGAATCTCGCTACAACCCTATCGAGAAAGAGTGTTTAGCTCTCGTCTTCGCTGTTCAGAAGACACGACATTATTTGGTCGGCCAGACCATACATGTCATCTCCAGAGTAAACCCATTGCGTCTTCTTATGACAAAGCCAGGATCATTGAATTCAAGACTGGCTAAGTGGGCACTTTTATTGTCTCAATATGACATGACCTTCATCCCTCAGAAGGCATTTAAAGGCCAGGCCCTTGCAGAATTCTTGGCTGCTCATCCAGTTCCGGAGCATTCAAAACTTCACGAAGACATCCCCGATGAGGTCTTCGAGTCTTATACAACCTCAGAAGAGGAAGTGTGGCAGATGTTCTTTGATGGAGCATCGCGAATGGGCCCTAAAGGCAAGATTATTGCCGGAGTGGGGGTTGTGTTTATCTCCCCACAGAATCATGTCTTGCCCAGAGCATTTTCTCTGACAGAATCGTGCTCCAACAATATAGCAGAATATAATGCTCTGCTCATTGGTCTTCAGCTCGCTCATGGAATGGGGGTACGCTACCTCGAAGCTTATGGCGATTCAAAACTGATCATCAACCAGGTTAAAGGCGAATACGAAGTCCGCCATGAGAACTTGGTGCCTTATTACCATACAGCCATCGAATTGGCTAACCTATTTGAAGGTTTCTACATCGGGCATGTGTCTCGATCTCAGAATACCAAGGCGGACGCTCTCGCTGCATTAGCGACGATGCTAGCCTTACCAGCCGACACCGAGTATCACCTCACAGTCGCAACTCGACATCTTGTATACTCCAAGCACATGCTAACAATTCGAGAAGTCTATAATGTCTCCACGGATCTTGAACCAAGAGACTGGCGCTTTCCTCTCATTGACTATGCTTTGCACGGTCTGCTGCCAGACGATCCTAAGGAAGCGGCGTCCATCAGACGAAGGTCTCTCCGGTTCTATTACGATCCGACTCTGAAGACACTTTACCGTCGTTCATATGATGGTGTCCTCCTCCGTTGCCTTTCCAATTCAGAGGCACAGGAAGCGCTCCAAGAAGCGCACGACGGCATTTGCGGAGCTCATCAGCCAGGTCCAAAACTTAAGGACAGGTTGCACAGACTTGGATACTATTGGCCAACTATGATAGCCGATGCCATCCAATATGCACGAAGGTGTAAAGCGTGTCAAATCCATGCAGATTTCATACACCAGCCTTCGGAGCTGCTCCACCCGACTGTTGCTTCATGGCCATTTGAAGCATGGGGAATAGATGTCGTAGGGCCAATCAGCCCTTCTTCGACAAAAGGTCACCGGTTTATCCTAGCAATAATCGACTACTTTTCAAAATGGGCGGAGGCTATACCACTGGTTGAAGTCAAAACCTCCAATGTGGTTCACTTTATCAAGCACCACGTCATCCATCGATTTGGTGTACCTAGGCGGATCATCCACGACAACGGTCCCCAATTCATAAGCCAAGTATTCTATCGGTTCTGCGATAAATACCGAATTCAGAATGTGGCTTCAACTGCCTATAATCCTGCCGCCAATGGCTTGGCGGAAGCATTCAACAAAACAATCATCAAGCTGCTCAAGAAATTCGTCTCCTCGAATAAGCGAGATTGGGACGAAAAGCTCGGTGAATATCTTTGGGCCTACGGAACCACGGTGCGGACACCGACAGGCAATACGCCTTTTTCCCTGGTATATGGGTGCGAAGCAGTCCTCCCATTGGAAATCCAGATGCCATCGTTGCGTGTAGCTCTGATTACTAAAACCACATCAGAGGACAATGATCACCTACGCCTTCAAGAGCTCGAAGCTTTGGACGAAAAGCGACTACAAGCTCAGCAGCATATCGAGCTATATCAAGCTCGGATCTCAAAAGCCTTCAATAAGAAGGTCAAACAGAGAGTCTTCCAGAAAGGAGACCTGGTCTTAGCCGTCAGACGACCGATGATTATGACGCACAAGACCAAAGGCAAATTTCAGCCTAAATGGGAAGGACCGTTTGTGATAGAAACAGTCTATTCAAACGGAGCATACCGCCTTATGACTTCAGATGGCGACCTACTCATGATGCCGATCAATGGCAAGTTCTTAAAGAAGTATTATCCTTAATCAAGGATCCTTCTCTTGATCAAGTTAACACTACACCTCTGATCAAGATCTCCGTGCCCGAAGCACACACAAAGAGAGCCTTTCTCTTCCTCCAAGTGAGGTCATACAGCCATAAACCAACAGGAACTTGGCCGTGCACCGGTTATCCTAAAGGAGAGTCAGGGTTATGCAGACATTAACCCGATAATCCAATATCCTTAACGATTAAGGATAGAGGAAAATGTTGGCCTGTAAGCCCAACATAAGTCCTCGACAACTCATCATGCTGAGGGGAAAAGCATGGCTAGCCCAATTCAAACGGTAGTTGGTAAAGGCATATCAAACCCGTTGACAGCTGGGGATTTGCTAAAAATCCTAAGGGACCAGTTCCCATTTGATTCCCTCTCCAAAATCACTTACCAATTCTCATCCATAGGATGGTAAGGCCACATATATTCCGCTGTTATGTTAACATTAAACCTATGATAGCAGTCCCCTCATTTCTCCTCGTGAGAACGAGACCTCCAAAGTCACTTACCAATTCTCATCCATAGAATGGTAAGACCACATATACATTTCGCTGTTACGTTAACATTAAACCTATGACAGTGATTCCCTCGTTTCTTCCCGTGAAAACGAGACTTCTCCCAAATTCCACTACAAACTTGATACTTATTGACATTTACAAAAGATAAGTATCACCATTTTTTAGCTTGGTGGCGTCTCATCCGGTTATGTCATCGCGACCTCTGAACCAGCAGACAGCTAAGTCTCAATTTATAGCTTGTTGACATTTACAAAAGACAAGTCTCCACCTTGAGTCCTGTTGACATTTACAAAAGACAGGTCTCGATACTCGTTGACATTTTCAAAAGACGAGTATCACCAATTTTTGAAGCTTAGTGGCGTCTCAACCGTTATGTCATTGCGACCTCTGAACCAGCAGACAGCTAAGTCTCAACCCCGAGCCCTGTTGACATTTACAAAAGACAGGTCTCGATACTTATTGACATTTACAAAAGATAAGTATCACCATTTTTGAGCTTGGTGATGTCTCAACCGGTTATGTCATTGCGACCTCTGAACCAGCAGACAGCTAAGTCTCAACCCCGAGCCCTGTTGACATTTACAAAAGACAGGTCTCGATACTTGTAACACCCCGCTCCCGGAATACGTACTTAGTTGCGTATTCAGATTTCTCGATCGTATTTTTTGATTTACTTCCTATATTTATTTTGTATTATGAATTGTTTATATGATTGTTTTGTCTTGGATCCGGATTCGTGGACTCGGATTCAGCCCTAGTCTGAACCAGGGACCCGATCTCAGGTTATTACTCGATTTAGTCTTTCTGGTATTCCAATTTGACCGATTTTAGTTTTAAACATCATTTTCTAATATTTTAGATTTTCTATGATTTTCTAAAATTTTCCAGAATTAAATTGAAATTCTTCAAAACCGGGGTCGACCGATACCGCTGACCGATTCCCGGATTTTTAATTTACTAACGGAGTTGAATTTTAAGAAACGGCTTTCCTATAACTTCTTAAAATCACATTTTCTATCTAAATACTTTTTCTAAGAATTTTCTAAATTTATCGAAATTCCACTGGATTTGGTGTCGGCCAGTCTCACTGGTGGATTCCAGGAATTTTAACTTGTAATCGGAATTGAATTTCGGAAAACCGATTTCACCAAAATCTTTTTATAATATTTATTATTTTTGAGAATTTTTAGGAAGCTTTCCAAGCTATTTTATTTTTGGACTTTTCCGGAGTTTTCGGTGTTTTCCCAGATCCGGAATAGTATCCAGATATTTTCCCACTTTTCTCTCTCCTCGCCAAACGCGAGTTTCACCAACCTAGGATTCTGCATTAATGCGGAGATCCTCTCCATGCTGCATTTAATGCGCTGCTAATCAACTCCAATCAAGTCATTATGACTTTTATCCTTTTGTTAAACACAGCCTTTTGCATCTTCCCTGGACGCGGCTTTAATTCCCGCGTTTGGCTCATTTTGGCCTAAACGCAGGTTTGAGGGCTTTGTTTGGAGAGGGAAACACAAGTTCTCTTTTTTATGTTTCTTTACTTTGAAAAGTATGCACATTATTATATTCATTCCTTTACCTTTATATAAACCCCACTCCCTTCTCTCTCTTCATTTATTTCTTCTCCTCCTCCTTTGTTTCCTGCAAGCATGCAACAGAGAATGAAATGGCAGCTCCATGAGCCCCTTGCTCCCTCCTTTGGCTAGCCATTCTCCACCTTCTCCACCTCCATTTTCACCACCAACATTACCACCTCCTTCTCCTCCATCTCCTCCTCCATTTCCAACAACAACAACACCTCCATATCATCTTCTTCTTCCTCCTTTCCACCATAAAACACCAAGGAACCCACTTCACCACCTTTCCCATCACCAACTCCCCTTCATCTCCACCACAACAACAACCACCACAACTCCACCAAAACCAACACCCCATCATCTCCTCAAGGGCCGGCCACCTCCTTAGGATTGGGGGCCGAGCTCCTCTTCGTCGGTAATATCTCCGGTGATCATTCCGGTAATCGTTTACGATTATTCCGGTAATCTTTTCGGTGACAATTGCAACGACAAACACTAAACACTACCACCCCGAAATCACCTTCCCTCCTCTGTTTTATTGCTGACGCGGATCTCACTCCCGCGTCTAGGCAATTCCTTAACGCGGCCTTCACGTTCTTGTATCGACGCAACGCGGAGTCCAGGCCCGCGTTTGTGTCCTTCTCGTATCAACACGACGCGGAGCCCATGCCCGCGTCTGTGTTCTTCTTGTGTTAACGCGACGCAGAACCCACATCCGCGTCCGCGTTCTCCTCACGTCCTGACTTGAACGCAGATCCCGCGTTTGTGACATCTCCGCAGCGCGTCTCCCGCGTTTGCGATTCCCGCGTCTCCATTCTCTTCTCATTGTCATTTGAACGCATTGACACGTTGATTACCTGGATTCCAGAACTTGGGATTTCACAGTGTTTTCCAGAATTTTAGGCGAGTGTTCTCGCCTCCATTAGATTTTCTCCGCATCATCGAGTCGACTTGTATTTACATTATGTATCACTTGCAATTGATGTATTATCACTTATCATGCAACTACTAGACACCTGCTCATGTTACGTTATCTCTTATCATCAGTCTCCTGTATGACATGACTTGTCACCTGTTTATATCACCTCCAAGGCGTATAGCACATGATACCCGATATGCTACTACTTGACACTTGTTCCTTGTTATGTCATGACTTATACCTGTCACCGACCAGATCACTTGTCACTACCATGATTATGCTGATACCTGTTATGATTAACTCTCCACCCATGATTATCACATTGCAGGAATGTAGAACTTGATCACTTGTTATGTACTCCAGTTATGCCTGTTATGAACTCCCGTTATGCTCGTTATGTATTCCTGTTATAACCAGCTATGATCCTGCTCATTCCTGTAATCTGATAATTATGTTTAATAAGCCATAAAAAGGGATAACTTGCACAGGGAATGGGAGGAAGTGATGGATGCCGGTATGGTGCCTTGCTTATAGTAATGGAATACAAAAACTGACGATTCGTGTTAGGGGGATTTCAGGCCCCCAGAAGATGCGTGTTAGGGGATTTAAGGCCCCCAATGGCTGTGTCCCGGGCGGACGGGAACTACTATAAGTATGAGCTATCAGTTCTCCATCAGCTTCCAATAATCAATCTCGACTTGCTTATATATGGATGTATGTGTGTTGGGATGTACACCAGGACACATACCTAGATATATGGGTCGGACGAGTAATAATAATAATATGCCACGATGATAACTTGTTATGTTGCTCTGTAAACTTGGTTATACCACTTGTCTCGTTATAATTGCTTTCATCGGGTTTTACATCGGAATTCTGGTTTATGAGCATTACTATGTTATACTTGCTCACATCCTGTTTTACCACCTGTGTTCTATTCTATCAGTCTCCTTCTCTTGTCGTATTATACCATATGTTTGCTTATCTATGCTCGCCACCTGGCTTTCGTATCACCACTCGCCTGAGGAGTTCTGACTCCTCTAGATCCTCATGTCTAGGTCTTGGAGCTTGGACCGAAGGGGATTCTTTCTGTTGAGGACCAAGCTTACTTTTGCGGAGCAGACAGACCAGCCGTAGATCCAGTCCCATCCTTGCTCCCCCTTGTTGGTTCGCGGCTTCTCCTGTTATCTCGTGAGCGCCCTTTTGTACTGTTCATATATGTACATCTCTTTGTATTCTCTCATTTGAGCCTATCAGGTGATGTAATATTATTGTAATATTTATCACCTCTGGTGATAACTTTGTAATTGTACTCATATGTTGGAATGTATAATGCACCACCCGCTTTCGTACTCTGATTCTTGCCTGTACTGATGCTTAGCGTATATACGTGGGGGTATTTCTGACCTGCGTATATACGTCGCAGTGACGTCCCCGTATCCTCGGGATCGGGGCGTTACAGGGTGGTATCAGAGCCTAGGCTCTAGCATCCTCAGTACGTCCAGACGGCAAATAAATGGTAAAGAAATTTGCAACTGGAATACAAGAGTCATGGTTATACAATCCAACTACAAGTGCAGAGTTATCTATCCCTTCTTTCTGATCCATTTCTTGAATCCTGAGACCTTCAATCTTTTACCTTCCAGTTTCTTCTTGTTACCCACTCCAACCAACTCAAATATGGAAAGACGGGGAACACGTAATGGTGCTGGTACTTCTCAAGATGGATCCAACAGAGACAATGATGGTATGATGAGGATACTTCAAGGGATGATGCAGAGTCAACAACAACAGACAGAGCTTCTACGTCAAGGACTGTTAGTTGCACCCCGAGAACAGAGGCCAGGCAGCGTGTCAGATTTCAGGAGGCTACAACCGGCTATCTTTTCAGGCACAGAGAAGCCCCTGGATGCAGAACAGTGGCTGATAGACACAACAGGTCTTTTGAAGGCGGCCCGGGTCCCTGATGAGAACCAAGTGGAAGTGGCCAAAATACAATTAAAGGATGTGGCCCGAACATGGTGGTTGGCGGAAGAAGCGACACTGGAGAAACCCATCACATGAGACCAGTTCTCAAAGGGTTTCTACGAGAGATTCTTCCCTGCAACAGCTCAAAGGGACATGGAAGAACAATTTATCCGGTTACAACAGCGAAACCGGTCAGTTGATGAATATGCTGCTGAATTCTTGAGGCTCAGCAGGTTTGCTCCCTACATGGTGGCAGACGAAGAAAAACGGGCCAGCAGATTTCAGCAAGGGCTAAAGATGGACGTCCAGATGTATCTTATTCCTCAACAGCTGAAGACATACTCCCAGGTTCTCTCCATTGCCCGTGAAGTAGAACGAGGACTGGGAAAGAAGAGTGAGAACCAAGTGTAGAACAAGTCAGTAAAGAGACCCTTTCAGTTGATGAATGAAGAAGACGCAGCCAGGACAATCAATGGCCCGATAGTCAAGCGACCATTCCAACCTTCTCTTCCTCAGATCATATGCAATTTCCGCCACAAGCCTGGACATTATAGGAAAGATTGTCGAATGGCTAACGGACTATGTTTAGCATGTGGGACCGGGAGTCATGCTATAAGGGATTGCCCGTTCAGAAGGGTAGGAAATACAGCACCAGTCCGACCAGTACTTCCAGCTCCACCACTGAGAGGGAACCCAGAACCCGTTGATCGAAGAGCTCCATTTCTGCCCCAGCAATATGATCAGCTACACAGAGGAGTGAGAACTAGAACAGATCATGGTAGAAGTCAAGTCTACAACATGGCGGCAGAGGCATCAGACGAAGCAGCAGCAGAATGTGAAGACCAGTATCCAGAGCAGGAACCTTGAGGATGTCTTTGTAACCGCTACCCCTGATCTTTTGTATTTTGAGTTGGTAATCTTTCGTAAATATTCCACTCTATCATTCTCTCTTTGTCGATCATGTCCCTCGTGTGTTCATCTTCCCCTTATCGAAATTGCGAGGACGCAATTTTTGTAAGGTGGGTGGATTGTAACACCCCGCTCCCGGAATACGTACTTAGTTGCGTATTCAGATTTCTCGATCGTATTTTTTGATTTACTTCCTGTATTTATTTTGTATTATGAATTGTTTATATGATTGTTTTGTCTTGGATCCGGATTCGTGGACTCGGATTCAGCCCTAGTCTGAACCAGGGACCCGATCTCAGGTTATTACTCGATTTAGTCTTTCTGGTATTCCAATTTGACCGATTTCAGTTTTAAACATCATTTTCTAATATTTTAGATTTTCTATGATTTTCTAGAATTTTTCAGAATTAAATTGAAATTCTTCAAAACCGGGGTCGACCGATACCGCTGACCGATTCCCGGATTTTTAATTTACTAACGGAGTTGAATTTTAAGAAACGGCTTTTCTATAACTTCTTAAAATCATATTTTCTATCTAAATACTTTTTCTAAGAATTTTCTAAATTTATCGAAATTCCACTGGATTTGGTGTCGGCCAGTCTCACTGGTGGATTCCAGGAATTTTAACTTGTAATCGGAATTGAATTTCGGAAACCGATTTCACCAAAAATCTTTTTATAATATTTATTATTTTTGAGAATTTTTGGGAAGCTTTCCAAGCTATTTTATTTTTGGACTTTTCCGGAGTTTTCGGTGTTTTCCCAGATCCGGAATAGTATCCAGATATTTTTCTACTTTTCTCTCTCCTCGCCAAACGCGAGTTTCACCAACCTAGGATTCTGCATTAATGCGGAGATCCTCTCCATGCTGCATTTAATGCGCTGCTAATCAACTCCAATCAAGTCATTATGACTTTTGTCCTTTTGTTAAACGCAGCCTTTTGCATCTTCCCTGGACGCGGCTTTAATTCCCGCGTTTGGCTCATTTTAGCCTAAACGCAGGTTTGAGGGCTGCGTTTGGAGAGGGAAACACAAGTTCTCTTTTTATGTTTCTTTGCTTTGAAAAATATGCACATTATTATATTCATTCCTTTACCTTTATATAAACCCCACTCCCTTCTCTCTCTTCATTTATTTCTTCTCCTCCTCCTTTGTTTCCTGCAAGCATGCAACAGAGAATGAAATGGCAGCTCCATGAGCCCCTTGCTCCCTCCTTTGGCTAGCCATTCTCCACCTTCTCCACCTCCATTTTCACCACCAACATTACCACCTCCTTCTCCTCCATCTCCTCCTCCATTTCCAACAACAACAACACCTCCATATCATCTTCTTCTTCCTCCTTTCCACCATAAAACACCAAGGAACCCACTTCACCACCTTCCCATCACCAACTCCTCCTTCATCTCCACCACAACAACAACCACCACAACTCCACCAAAACCAACACCCCATCATCTCCTCAAGGGCCGGCCACCTCCTTAGGATTGGGGGCCGAGCTCCTCTTCGTCGGTAATATCTCCGGTGATCATTCCGGTAATCGTTTACGATTATTCCGGTAATCTTTCCGGTGACAATTGCAACGACAAACACTAAACACTACCACCCCGAAATCACCTTCCCTCCTCTGTTTTATTGCTGACGCGGATCTCACTCCCGCGTCTAGGTAATTCCTTAACGCGGCCTTCGCGTTCTTGTATCGACGCAACGCGGAGTCCAGGCCCGCGTTTGTGTCCTTCTCGTATCAACACGACGCGGAGCCCATGCCCGCGTCTGTGTTCTTCTTGTGTTAACGCGACGCAGAACCCACATCCGCGTCCGCGTTCTCCTCACGTCCTGACTTGAACGCAGATCCCGCGTTTGTGACATCTCCGCAGCGCGTCTCCCGCGTTTGCGATTCCCGCGTCTCCATTCTCTTCTCCTTGTCATTTGAACGCATTGACACGTTGATTACCTGGATTCCAGAACTTGGGATTTCACAGTGTTTTCCAGAATTTTAGGCGAGTGTTCTCGCCTCCATTAGATTTTCTCCGCATCATCGAGTCGACTTGTATTTACATTATGTATCACTTGCAATTGATGTATTATCACTTATCATGCAACTACTAGACACCTGCTCATGTTACGTTATCTCTTATCATCAGTCTCCTGTATGACATGACTTGTCACCTGTTTATATCACCTCCAAGGCGTATAGCACATGATACCCGATATGCTACTACTTGACACTTGTTCCTTGTTATGTCATGACTTATAACCTGTCACCGACCAGATCACTTGTCACTACCATGATTATGCTGATACCTGTTATGATTAACTCTCCACCCATGATTATCACATTGCAGGAATATAGAACTTGATCACTTGTTATGTACTCCAGTTATGCCTGTTATGAACTCCCGTTATGCTCGTTATGTATTCCTGTTATGACCAGCTATGATCCTGCTCATTCCTATAATCTGATAATTATGTTTAATAAGCCATAAAAAGGGATAACTTGCACAGGGAATGGGAGGAAGTGATGGATGTCGGTATGGTGCCTTGCTTATAGTAATGGAATACAAAAACTGACGATTCGTGTTAGGGGATTTCAGGCCCCCAGAAGATGCGTGTTAGGGGGATTTAAGGCCCCCAATGGCTGTGTCCCGGGCGGACGGGAACTACTAAAGTATGAGCTATCAGTTCTCCATCAGCTTCCAATAATCAATCTCGACTTGCTTATATATGGATGTATGTGTGTTGGGATGTACACCAAGACACATACCTAGATATATGGGTCGGACGAGTAATAATAATAATATGCCACGATGATAACTTGTTATGTTGCTCTGTAAACTTGGTTATACCACTTGTCTCGTTATAATTGCTTTCATCGGGTTTTACATCGGAATTCTGGTTTATGAGCATTACTATGTTATACTTGCTCACATCCTGTTTTACCACCTGTGTTCTATTCTATCAGTCTCCTGCTCTTGTCGTATTATACCATATGTTTGCTTATCTATGCTCGCCACCTGGCTTTCGTATCACTACTCGCCTGAGGAGTTCTGACTCCTCTGGATCCTCATGTTCAGGTCTTGGAGCTTGGACCGAAGGGGATTCTTCCTATTGAGGACCAAGCTTACTTTTGCGGAGCAGACAGACCAGCCGTAGATCCAGTCCCATCCTTGCTCCCCCTTGTTGGTTCGCGGCTTCTCCAGTTATCTCGTGAGCGCCCTTTTGTACTGTTCATATATGTACTCTCTTTGTATTCTCGCATTTGCGCCTATCAGGTGATGTAATATTATTGTAATATTTATTACCTCTGGTGATAACTTTGTAATTGTACTCATATGTTGGAATGTATAATGCACCACCCGCTTCCGTACTCTGATTCTTGCCTGTACTGATGCTTAGCGTATATACGTGGGGGTATTTCTGACCTGCGTATATACGTCGCAGTGACGTCCCCGTATCCGCAGGATCGGGGCGTTACAATACTTATTGACATTTACAAAAGATAAGTATCACCAATTTTTGAAGTTTGGTGGCGTCTCATCCGGTTATGTCATTGCGACCTCTGAACCAGCAGACAGCTAAGTCTCAACCCCGAGCCCTGTTGACATTTACAAAAGACAGGTCTCGATACTCGTTGACATTTACAAAAGACGAGTATCACCAATTTTTGAAGCTTGGTGGCGTCTCATCCGGTTATGTCATTGCGACCTCTGAACCAGCAGACAGCTAAGTCTCAACTTTGAGCCTGTTGACACTTACAAAAGACATGACTCACCGATGCTTGCTGACATTTACAAAAGGCAAGTATCTCCTCTTCAGCCCTGCAAAGGGCTAACCTCGAGATTGCCGACGTCTTAATCGGTTATGTCATTGCGACCTCTGAACCGACGGATAGCCACGTCTCAAAGATTACGTCCTCAAGCAAGAACAAGATTGGAGATTCGACAGAAGCCAAAACAAAAGAAAGAATTTTCATTAATTCCAAAAGATGGGGACACATGGAGGCACGTATACAATGACCTACAAGCGTACACTGTACGATCTGAGCCGCTCTCCGAGGGCGTTTGGCCTCGTCTTCCTGTCATCAGCAGCCTGGGCAAGCGCTTGTGACCTCAGCTCAGCCTCATCAAAGTCCACCGCCTGGGCCAGACGAGCTTCAACTTCCGCCAAAGTTGCCCTCTGTGACAACTCCTGTCGCGCAAGCTCCTCACTCTGAGCTTTGAGCTCTTCAAGCCGCGCAGTTTCCTCAAGACGCACCGGTATGGCCTTGGATAAGAGGAGATTTGCTTTCCTAATCATTTCCTCAGCTTTCGCAATCTTATCCTCAGCGCCATTAAAGAGCTGCAAGAGTTCTCAAAGTTCTCTGAACGAAGAAGGAAGAGGAAGAGGGAAAGTCAAGAAATTTCTCTGAAAAAGGAGATCTTTTCCTGCTTAGCCCGATCGGGCTTTTATAGGCCAATCAGCGCCTGAAACGAGGCCTCGAAAAGGGCGTACACCGCCGTTTCGAATTAATTCGAAACGCCACTCGAAGCGCCTTCCCGAGAAGCGCTGCTTCGATTCCACTAAGGGTTAACTTCGCCCTAGCTTAAAATGCGGGCTTCGCGCAATCCTTCAGGGACTTCGCCGAAAGGCTTATCTTAGACCCCTAAAAAGGCGCTGTTCGCGGGACATGCCAGTTTCGCGAAGTTCATTCAAAGAAGGGACTATGTCCCTAACTCCGCATACAGTTTAGCTCCGCTATAGCCAAATTTTCAATGAAAGCAAGCAAAGATCAGATGATTAGAAGATGAACTTTCATTGATTTAAAAGGAAGGGTACATTGATATTACATCAAAGTTGTGTTTCATACAACACACCCAGTTGCTTAACAAGGTCATCCGCGCAAAAGGCATACAAGTAGTTTTATCCGCTTCTAAGTCAAACCGACTAGACAAAGAAGGCCTTCCTCCTGCACAGGGCTGTAACCAGTGGTGCCGCAAGGACACGGTCATTATTCTCCACAAAAATGGCAGATCTTGCCAGACCATTTTTGTTGAAGCCTGGCAATAGAAACCTATCGCCGCCAACACGATAGATCACGTATAATGGGAATCGGCAGTGATACCAGTGATCTAACGGGTGTGATGCCCGCTTTCCCGAAGTGGATCGCCCCTAAAGGCCACCAAAGTTGAAAGTTGACAATGATGCCGGCGATCCCACAGGCAACGCCCACTATCTCGAAGCGGATCATCTCCGACAAAGCGGCTACCAGCCTCACCTCAGAACGAATCATCTCGGATAAAAGGCTGCCAACAGCCTCTGGGACACGCACCCGTCGCCCCAAGTTGTTCCTCCTGCTTAAAAGTAAAGCTTCAACCGGGGAAGCATAAGGCAATTTTTCGGTCTCTTTCATCAAGATACAAGATCGGCGAGCATAGCCCACTGCAAGGCAAATCAGAACAGATTAGCAACTAAGCACAGGAGAGGCTACAAAAGAACTAAGCCAAATCTTTTGGATCGAAGCGATCCAGTTTCAGTAAAGCAGAGGATAAGCCTCGCCTGCACAGCACTGATGGGCTGGCTCAGCAAACGCCAAGTCCAAGCCTCGCCTATATGGCTAGCCAGACTGACCCCGTGGGATACAGTCTTAGCTCCGCCTGTATGGCAAGACTGGCTCAACTATTGAAGAGACCAAGCCCAAGTTCTGCCTGCGCAGCAGACTTAACATGCAGTGATCTTTTTCTGATCAAGTCAAAATGATAGCTTCACTGGGAAGCTATGCCAAAATCCTTCTCTGTAGATCAGTTAAATAGAGAATAAGGGAAGCTAATCCCTGAAGCAGCTGCTAAAGATGAATCAAGGGAGATGAATTCCCTAAAATCGGTGAAGTCGTTGAACGATCAAGACTTACCGGTCCTTGCCGGATAATAACCAGAGTGGGCATTCCCACTAATTCAGAGATCTGAGTATCTCTTTTAAACCAAGAGAAGAGAAGAGAGGCAAAGCACTTCTCTTCAGAGGACCTCAAGTGTCCTATTTATAGGCCCCATGGCCTGAGCGCTGTCACCTCAAGCGTGGAAACACGAGCGTATTTAAGGCATTTACAGCGCCTTGAGAACAGGGACGGTTTCCCCTTGGAACCGTGCGAAGGGAGAAACGTCTCCCTCATAAAGGCACTTATTGCGCCTTGAAGAAAGGGAATATCCTCCCTTGGAAACATGCAAATTGGAGAATATCTCCCTCGATCAGTACGAAGAAATGAGTAATCCTTCTCGTAACCTGCCCACGGCAGTTGGCCTCGGGAAAGCGACAGATGTTCCAGAGCGAACTTATCTAGCTGCGAAGCTACCCAGTCTACATGATTCCTCGGCGAATCTACATCCCAAAGCAGGATTCAAAGCAAAGCTGAACTCAACCATCATGGCGACGTTCATACTCCACACACCACCGATCAGAGCAGTTCAAAGTGTTTCAAAGTCTGAGCCATTGCAGACTTTCGAAAACTTTGAAGGGTGTCTTGTTGACACTTAAAAAAGACAAGATTCTTATTGGTCCGAACAATGTCTAAACTTGTTGATATTTACAAAAGACAAGTGACAGACGAGCTGAAGACCAATTTTCACCCATATCTAAGGGACAAAGAAGCAACTTGGACTCCACTGATCCAGCAAGCAGACAGTGAACCCGGATTGTTTCTAAACAGACCTCAGCAGGTCTAAGATGCTAGCACTTAGCATTACATGAGCCCAAAGGGATAGCCTCGCTTGAGAGGCTAGTATCACCCGACTTCGCCTTGAAGCCATTCAAAGCCTCGCCAAGAAGCTAACTCGCAAACTTCGTGTAATACCCCGTCCTCAGAATACGTACTCAGATGCGTATCCTGAATCTTTCTACGCTGTATTATGTTTATTTATTATTTTGGAAGTACTACATGATTTCATCTTTCTGGTAATCAGGTTAGGTCAAATGTAGTTTTAAACACTGTTTCCCAAGATTTTATATTTTCATGATTTTTCAGATTTTTCCTGAATTATTTTATAAATACCCTAAAATCGGGATTAAGCAGCACCGTTAGTTATTCCCAGATTTTTAATTTACAACTGAGGTCAAATTTTACGAAACCGTTTTCACGTATCTTCTTAGAATATTATTTCCTATCTTAATTCATTTTTTGGGAATTTTCAAAATTTATTAGATTTCTGTCAAAACTGGCGTCGACCGACATCGACGGCCGATTCCAGGATTTTTAATTTAAAAAAGGTAAATAATTTCTTAAAACGAATTTCACTAGGAGTCTTAGTATAATATTATCGATTTTTGTGAATTTCTGTGGGTCGTTCCGAGATACTTGATTTCGGGACGATTTCGGTATTTTCCCGAAAGTTTTCCACATCCGCGACTCAATCCCGGGAATCCGACTTTTTCAACAATTTCACTTTTGAGATCAAGAAAATATCTTCCCTTTTGAATTTCTTTTCCTTTTCTCATTTTCTTTCTTTCCTTTTCCTTCCACCACAAGCCACAAACATTCTCCAACCTTCCACCACCTTCTTCCACCACAAATATCTCCACTACAAACAAATTCCAATTTCTCTTCCCTCCCCATGGCCGGCCAAGATTGGCCAAGAGAAACACCTCACCCCTCCATTTTACAAAAACCCCCTCTCTTTTACATTTTTGGCATCTCCTTCACAAATTCAAAACCTATATAAACTCTTCCTTCTCCTTCCTCCTTCATTTTCACTTCACTTCACCAAAGCCTTAGCCTCCACCAAGAGAAGCCTTCACCCTCACCAATTCCTCCTTCATCTCCACCACAACCACAACCACTACAACCTCCTACCTTCATCCTCTTCCTCCTTCAACTCCATTAAACCTACCACAAACTCCAAACCACCACCAAAACCTTCACCTTCTCCAAACAACAACCATCACCCCATCATCTCCTTGTGGCCGGCCACCCCCCTTTTTGGATTGGGGGCCGTGCTCCTCTTCATCATCGGCAAGGCTAAGGCCGGTACCCTCCTTTTGGATTGGGGCCGAGCTTTCTTCGTCGGTAATATCACCGTAGATCTTTCCGGTAATCGTTCGCGATTATTCCGGTGATCGATTTAGTGATATTCGCGACAAAGATCATTTCGGACGCATAAAGCTTCAAGTATCGGTTTTAGGCGAGTAACTTTACTCGCCAAGACATGGACTTGTAAACTCATTTTATTATTGTATTTTATGTCGTGCGGTGTGGCTGTACTGTTAGACGCGGAGTTACCTCCTGCGTCTAGGCATTTCCTTAACGCGGCCTTCGCGTTATTGTATCGATGCGACGCAAAGCTAAAGCTCGCGTCTGTGTTCTATTTATATTGACATGACGCGGAGTTATACTCACGTCAGCGTTCTCCTCATGCCCTGATTTAAACGCAGGTCACGAGCCTCGCGTTTTGATACCTTCGTGACGCGATCCCCGCGTCTGAGAGCCCCGCGTCTGCTACTTTCGTGTCTGCTATGCCCATGTCGATGTTCTTATTGCATTAACGCGACGCAGAACCCATGTCCGCGTCCGCGTTCACCTCGCGTCCTGACTTGAACGCAGACCTCGCGTTTGCGGCACCTTTGCGATGCGAACCCCGCGTCTGCTATTTTCGCGTCTGCTACTCCCAGACGAATATCACCTCTTGTCATGCTATCTCTTGACACCAGGCATGATACACTTGACTCTTATAATTATCACGATAATGGGAATGATAACCGGACATCATGCTTTACCAACTTGATTTACATGATAGTACGAATTGTACTCCTAATACTCCTGACTTGCTCCTGTTCATTCCCGAAATCTGATAATTATCTAAAGAACTCATAAAATGAGACAACTTACATCGGGTCGGGGGGAAACATGCGGCTATCAATATATGTTCGTGTTTACAGTGGTATTAGGTATGTTGTGCAACTAAATATCCGGTCTGACCTGTGGGCCTCCAGGCGACCGAGGGGAGTGCTGGCTCCCTCCTCCTGATACCATCATGATAAAGGGCATACATAAGACCCTCCTGTTAGCCTTGCAGCTGGTTACGTTACCAAGCAACGGAACAATCCTGGGCCGTGGTCCCGGGTATGTACGGGACCCACTGTAAACATAGTTCGTTGATACCCCCGCTAGTTTCTAATAACAACCTTGCTTTACTCTGATATGGATCTATGTGTGCTGGGACGCTAGTCCACATAGCTAGATATCAGTGTAAGACAAGTAATAATAATAAAAGACGCCAACTATTGATCCGTTGTATGCGCTTGAGTTACGGTGACATGAGATAAAGGTATATAGATGAGGGTTTCGTTGTTTGGATTATTCCCTCGAGGTACTAGTCTCATGAGGACGTAACCTAAGCTAGTACAATGTCTTTCCAACTTTAACTCGTTATGTTTCTTTTACCTGCTGGCTGATTATTGATAATACTGTACCAACTCTCATACTCTTATTTCTTATGCCACTCGGCTGTAACCTGATCATTTGTTTGGGAGATCCTGACTCCCTTGAATTTGTATGTTCAGGTTCCGGAGCTTGGATTGAAGTGGAGCCGTCCACAGAAGATCAAGCTTTCCTTGTAGAACAGGCCGACTAGTTTCAGTTTCTTTGGTATCAGTCTTTCTTTCTAGCTCGCGGGATCTTCCTCCAGCTAGTGAGCATCTTGTGTTCATATTGTAAATAGTACTTTTGGACTTGGCTGTGATATAAGATACATGTATTATGTAATAGTATATCACACCCTGTGATAACTTTGTAACTTGTACTTCTCATGTTGGCATATAAATGAATACTACGTTTGACGTACTCTGATTCTTGCTTGTACTAATGCTTAACGTATATACGTGTGGGTATTTCTGACCTGCGTATATACGTCGCAGTGACGTCCCCGTACCCGTGGGATAGGGGCGTTACAGGTTGGTATCAGAGCCTAGGCTCTCACACCTATAGTACAATCAAGTAGCAAATTAATGGAATTTGCAATTGCCAACTACAATGTACAAAGTTATCTAGTCCTTCTTGATTCCTTCCCTTATGTCCTAAAATCCTTCCATTTTTCCAGTTTCCAGTCATCTTTTTACCAACATAAGTATGGATAGAAGGACGAGTCGTAACAACTCTGGACAAGTATCAAATGGACCCACGGGAGAGAATGCTGATATTCTGAGGGTTATCCAGACTATGATGGAGAATCAGCAACAACAGACAGAACTCTTTCGGCAAGAGTTAACAACTCCTAAGGAACCAAGGCCGGGGAACATATCAGACTTTAGGCAGTTGCAACCAGCAATATTCACAGGAGGAGAGAAACCACTAGAGGCCGAACAATGGCTGATCGACACCACAGATCTGTTGAATGCAGCCCGAGTCCCAAAAGACAATCAAGTAGAGGTCGCCAAGATTCAACTAAAAGATATAGCCAGGACCTGGTGGCTAGCTGAAGAAGCAAGATTGGAGAAACCTGTCGCCTGGGATCAATTTTCTAAAAACTTCTATAGTAGATTCTTCCCTGCCACAGCTCAGAAAGAGATGGAAGAACAGTTCATCCGACTTCGGCAATGGAACCGATCTGTGGATGAGTATGCCGTGGAGTTTTGAGACTTAGCCGCTTTGCTCCGTATATGGTGACTGATGAAGAGAAGCGGGCAAGTAGATTCCAACAGGGCTTACAAATGGACATCCAAGTCTTCTTAATGCCCCAACAGCTGAAAACTTATGCCCAAGTCCTCACCATAGCCCGGGAGGTGGAGAGAGGACTGGAGAAGAAGAAATTTAACATGATAAGGAACCAGGCCATGAAGAGGCCATTTCCACAAACAGGGAAAGGAGGTCCATTCAGAGCAGCAAAAGTCCCAACAATGAGACGACCATTTCGACCAGCCCCCTTTCCAGTAACCCAACCATTTTCCTTTTGTAGCTATTGCCAGAAACCAGGTCACTCTCGACAAAATTGCCGTAGTGCAAATGGGTTATGCCTGGTATGTGGTTCTCGTGACCATACCATAGAAGTCTGTCCCCATAAAAGAATGGGAATAACCAACCAAGCCTTGCCAGCACTTCCAGGGCCAAATGGACAGAGGAACCAGGGACCAATGGTTAGGAGAGCCCTTCCCCCTCCCCCACAGCAAGCTATCCGCCCAGTCCAGAGGGGAGTTAAGACTGCAGCAGGACGTGGAAGGGGACAAGCTTACAACTTGACTGAAGAAGAGGCCGAGGCTTCTGAAGAAGTGGTAACAGGTAAGATCAGGGTACACTCAAAACCTGTTCTAGCCCTCTTTGATTCAGGTGCTTCCCATTGTTACATCTCAGATCATTTTGTTGCCTTACATTCTATACCTGTTAAGTCTTTAGACCATCAGTGGGAGATTAGTACAGGGAATGGAGTAGTCGTATCTACTAAAGTTTGTACTGATTGCCCTGTAGAACTATGTAACAGAACATTGGCCATAGACATGCTCGTACTAGATACCAAAGGGTACGACGTAATCTTAGGCATGACCTGGCTCAGCAAATACTATGCAGTTATTGACTGTCGGGAGAAGAGAATTGAGTTCAGAATTCCACGTCAGCCGGAATTTCAATTCAACGGGGAACCCAAGGCTGTCAAGAGAAAAACACGGATGGCTACTGCTAAGATTTAGAAGAAGGAAGTATCGGTTTGGGATGAGTTCCCAGAAGTGTTTGCTGAAATCTCAGGACTCCCACCTGACAGGATGATTGAGTTCTCCATTGACACTATTCCAGGCACAGTTCCAATATCCAAAGCTCCATACAGAATGGCACCCACTGAGCTAGAAATTCTAAAGAAACAGCTGCAAGAATACTCTGACAAGGGATTAATTAGACCAAGTACTTCACCATGGGGAGCTCCAGTGCTCTTGGCAAACAAAAAGGATGGTGGTAAACGGTTATGTATAGACTATAGCGAATTGAACAAAGTTACCATCAAGAACAAGTATCCCTTACCAAGAATCGATGATCTGTTTGATCAACTTCATGGAGCCCGAGTATTTTCTAAATTAGATTTACAATCGGGTTATCATCAACTAAAAGTAAAGAAAGAAGATATTCCAAAGACGGCATTCAGGACTCGTTATGGCCATTATGAGTTTCTAGTTATGCCTTTCGGAGTCACCAATGCCCCTGCAGTTTTCATGGATTTGATGAACAGAGTGTTCTCGCCATATTTGGATCAGTTTGTAGTTGTTTTTATAGATGACATCTTGATCTATTCAAAGAACGACAGAGAACATACAGAACACTTGAGAATAGTGTTACAGACTCTCCAGCAGGAACAACTTCATGCTAAGCGGAGCAAGTGTGACTTCTGGTTAAATTGTATAGCCTTTCTTGGACACATGATTTCAGAAGAAGGAATTTCAGTTGACCCCAGCAAAATCCAGGCAGTGAAGGACTGGCCAATTCCAAAGACAGTAACAGAAATTAAGAGTTTTATTGGATTAGCCGGATATTACAGGCGCTTTGTCCAAGATTTCTCTAAGATTGCAGCCCCGTTAACAAAGCTCACCCGAAAAGGAGAAAAGTATATATGGACAGAGGAATGTACTGCAGCATTTGAGCAATTAAAGAAAAGGCTCATTACAGCTCCAATCTTGAGAACTCCCTCAGGAAGAGGAGGGATGGTTATACACAGTGATGCATCCGGAAAAGGCCTAGGGTGTGTATTAATGCAGCATGATCATGTCATAGCTTATGCATCCAGGCAACTGAAACCACATGAGAGAAATTACCCAACTCATGACTTAGAGCTGGCTGCAGTAATATTCGCATTGAAGATTTGGAGACATTATCTTCTGGGAGACAAGGTGTTAATCTACACTGACCACAAGAGTCTTAAGTATATTTTCACACAGAAGGAATTGAACATGAGACAGAGACGGTGGCTTGAATTAATGGCGGACTATGATATCGACTTACAATATCATCCGGGCAAGGTCAATACAGTGCCAGATGCATTGAGCAGGAAGCCAGAGAATAAAGTGCTAGTACAACTCACTCAACAGAGAGAGTTAATTCAGGACATCATAAAATTGGACTTAATGCTAGTACAAGGAACTGATAAGGCAGAACAGTTAATGACCTTTCAGATTCAGTCAACCCTGATGAATGAGATTAAAGAAGCTCAAAAGGAAGACCCCAGATTACAGAAATTCAGAGCTCAAGTAGAGGCTGGATTGAGAACCGATATCCGTATTCATTCAGATGATGCACTATATTTTGGTAACAGGATTTGTGTTCCCCAAGGAGAAGTGCGACAGAAAATTTTGGCAGAAGCACATAGTTCGGCTTATTCCATACACCCAGGGGGAACTAAAATGTATCAAGACATAAAGCAGCAGTTTTGGTGGAATGCTATGAAGAGAGAGATAGCCCAGTATGTGGCCAAGTGCTTAGTTTGTCAGCAGATAAAGATAGAACATCAAAGACCAGCTGGACTTCTACAACCCTTACCGATACCCGAATGGAAGTGGGAACACATTACCATGGATTTTGTCACGGCACTACCTCGCAGTCCTAAGGGTAATAATGCAGTATGGGTAATCATTGATCGCCTCACAAAATCAGCTCACTTCATACCATTCAGGGTAGGTCAAACAACAGAAGTTCTGGCAGACAAATATATGAAGGAAATAGTTCGTCTACATGGAGTTCCGGTTAGCATTGTATCAGATAGAGACACAAGATTCCGATCGCATTTCTGGGAAAGTCTCCAAGAAAGTCTAGGAACTCATCTAAAATTCAGTACTTCATATCACCCTCAGACAGACGGGAAATCTGAACGAACTATCCAAATTCTTGAAGACATACTGCGAGCCTGCATGGTTGAATTCAAAGGATCATGGGAAGACTATCTTCATCTAGCTGAATTTTCTTATAATAACAGTTATCAGGCCAGTATCAAGATGGCTCCGTTTGAAGCCTTGTATGGAAGAAAATGTAGATCGCCGTTATGTTGGGACGAAGTCGGTGAGAGGAGACTTTTGGGGCCAGATATACTAATTCAGACAACAGACAAGGTCAGAATTATTAGAGATCACCTCCGGGCAGTACAGAGCCGACAAAAAAGTTGGGCTGACACAAAGAGAAGACCATTGGAATTCAGGGCAGGTGACCATGTATTTTTAAGGATATCACCAACAAAAGGGGTAATTCGATTCGGTAATCGTGGGAAACTTAGTCCGAGATACATCGGCCCATTTGAGATTTTGGATCGCGTGGGAGATGTAGCTTACCGATTGGCATTACCGCCGTCATTAGAAGGAATTCATAATGTCTTTCACATATCACAGTTACGAAAGTATGTCAAGGATGAGAGTCATATCCTAAATCACTCCGAACTGGAACTACAACCAGATCTGTCTTATAAAGAGCAACCGATGGCCATTTTGGATAAAAGTGTCAAGACCTTGAAGAACAAGGCAATACCATTAGTGTTGGTTTCTTGGAATAGGCATGTGCCAGGAGAGGCCACGTGGGAACGAGAGGATGTTATCCGTGAGCGTTATCCTCAATTATTCACAACTTAGTTGGTAAAACTCTTTCTTCCTATCCTTCTCTACCGTCACCTCCCCCTTCCTGAAATTTCGAGGACGAAATTTTTTGTAAGGTGGATGGATTGTAATACCCCGTCCTCAGAATACGTACTCAGATGCGTATCCTGAATCTTTCTACGCTGTATTATGTTTATTTATTATTTTGGAAGTACTACATGATTTCATCTTTCTGGTAATCAGGTTAGGTCAAATGTAGTTTTAAACACTGTTTCCAAGATTTTATATTTTCATGATTTTTCAGATTTTTCCTGAATTATTTTATAAATACCCTAAAATCGGGATTAAGCAGCACCGTTAGTTATTCCCAGATTTTTAATTTACAACTGAGGTCAAATTTTATGAAACCGTTTTCACGTATCTTCTTAGAATATTATTTCCTATCTTAATTCATTTTTTGGGAATTTCCAAAATTTATTAGATTTCTGTCAAAACTGGCGTCGACCGACATCGACGGCCGATTCCAGGATTTTTAATTTCAAAACGGTAAATAATTTCTTAAAACGAATTTCACCAGGAGTCTTAGTATAATATTATCGATTTTTGTGAATTTCTGCGGGTCGTTCCGAGATATTTGATTTCGGGACGATTTCGGTATTTTCCCGAAAGTTTTCCGCATCCGCGACTCAATCCCGGGAATCCGACTTTTTCAACAATTTCACTTTTGAGATCAAGAAAATATCTTCCCTTTTGAATTTCTTTTCCTTTTCTCATTTTCTTTCTTTCCTTTTCCTTCCACCACAAGCCACAAACATTCTCCAACCTTCCACCACCTTCTTCCACCACAAATATCTCCACTACAAACAAATTCCAATTTCTCTTCCCTCCCCATGGCCGGCCAAGATTGGCCAAGAGAAACACCTCACCCCTCCATTTTACAAAAACCCCCTCTCTTTTACATTTTTGGCATCTCCTTCACAAATTCAAAACCTATATAAACTCTTCCTTCTCCTTCCTCCTTCATTTTCACTTCACTTCACCAAAGCCTTAGCCTCCACCAAGAGAAGCCTTCACCCTCACCAATTCCTCCTTCATCTCCACCACAACCACAACCACTACAACCTCCTACTTCATCCTCTTCCTCCTTCAACTCCATTAAACCTACCACAAACTCCAAACCACCACCAAAACCTTCACCTTCTCCAAACAACAACCATCACCCCATCATCTCCTTGTGGCCGGCCACCCCCCCTTTTTGGATTGGGGGCCGTGCTCCTCTTCATCATCGGCAAGGCTAAGGCCGGTACCCTCCTTTTGGATTGGGGCCGAGCTTTCTTCGTAATATCACCGTAGATCTTTCCGGTAATCGTTCGCGATTATTCCGGTGATCGATTTAGTGATATTCAGCGACAAAGATCATTTCGGACGCATAAAGCTTCAAGTATCGGTTTTAGGCGAGTAACTTTACTCGCCAAGACATGGACTTGTAAACTCAATTTTATTATTGTATTTTATGTCGTGCGGTGTGGCTGTACTGTTAGACGCGGAGTTACCTCCTGCGTCTAGGCATTTTCTTAACGCGGCCTTCGCGTTATTGTATCGATGCGACGCAAAGCTAAAGCTCGCGTCTGTGTTCTATTTATATTGACATGACGCGGAGTTATACTCACGTCCGCGTTCTCCTCATGCCCTGATTTAAACGCAGGTCACGAGCCTCGCGTTTTGATACCTTCGTGACGCGATCCCCGCGTCTGAGAGCCCCGCGTCTGCTATGCCCATGTCGATGTTCTTCTTGCATTAACGCGACGCAGAACCCATGTCCGCGTCCGCGTTCACCTCGCGTCCTGACTTTAACGCAAACCTCGCGTTTGCGGCACCTTTGCGATGCGAACCCCGCGTCTGCTATTTTCGCGTCTGCTACTCCCAGACGAATATCACCTCTTGTCATGCTATCTCTTGACACCAGGCATGATACACTTGACTCTTATAATTATCACGATAATGGGAATGATAACCGGACATCATGCTTTACCAACTTGATTTACATGATAGTACGAATTGTACTCCTAATACTCCTGACTTGCTCCTGTTCATTCCCGAAATCTGATAATTATCTAAAGAACTCATAAAATGAGACAACTTACATCGGGTCGGGGGGAAACATGCGGCTATCAATATATGTTCGTGTTTACAGTGGTATTAGGTATGTTGTGCAACTAAATATCCGGTCTGACCTGTGGGCCTCCAGGCGACCAAGGGGAGTGTTGGCTCCCTCCTCCTGATACCATCATGATAAAGGGCATACATAAGACCCTCCTGTTAGCCTTGCGGCTGGTTCCGTTACCAAGCAACGGAACAATCCTGGGCCGTGGTCCCGGGTATGTACGGGACCCACTGTAAACATAGTTCGTTGATACCCCCGCTAGTTTCTAATAACAACCTTGCTTTACTCTGATATGGATCTATGTGTGCTGGGACGCTAGTCCACATAGCTAGATATCAGTGTAAGACAAGTAATAATAATAAAAGACGCCAACTATTGATCCGTTGTATGCGCTTGAGTTACGGTGACATGAGGTAAAGGTATATAGATGAGGGTTTCGTTGTTTGGATTATTCCCTCGAGGTACTAGTCTCATGAGGACGTAACCTAAGCTAGTACAATGTCTTTCCAACTTTAACTCGTTATGTTTCTTTTACCTGCTGGCTGATTATTGATAATACTGTACCAACTCTCATACTCTTATTTCTTATGCCACTCAGCTGTAACCTGATCATTTGTTTGGGAGATCCTGACTCCCTTGAATTTGTATGTTCAGGTTCCGGAGCTTGGATTGAAGTGGAGCCGTCCACAGAAGATCAAGCTTTCCTTGTAGAACAGGCCGACTAGTTTCAGTTTCTTTGGTATCAGTCTTTCTTTCTAGCTCGCGGGATCTTCCTCCAGCTCGTGAGCATCTTGTGTTCATATTGTAAATAGTACTTTTGGACTTGGCTGTGATATAAGATACATGTATTATGTAATAGTATATCACACCCTGTGATAACTTTGTAACTTGTACTTCTCATGTTGGCATATAAATGAATACTACGTTTGGCGTACTCTGATTCTTTCTTGTACTAATGCTTAACGTATATACGTGTGGGTATTTCTTACCTGCGTATATACGTCGCAGTGACGTCCCCGTACCCGTGGGATAGGGGCGTTACACTTCGCCACAGAGGACTTCCAGCCCCGCCAAAGGATTTCTTTCGGACTTCGCCAGAAGCTGCCTCTAGCTCCGCTACGAGTTCAATGCGGGCAGCTCCGCCATTGATCTGCTACGGTCAACCTTTGACCAATCAAATCTCTGGATGAGATCGGATCCAATCAGATCAAATCCAATTAAGATCAAATCAGAGATCAAATTTGACAGTTGATTGCCACAATCTCTTGACTCTTCTTAAAACGAGTAAGAAGATCAGGGGAAATCCTCCAACGATATGGAAAGGATCAAAACAGATCAAGAGGATCAACCGACCTGCCAATTCTAGCTTCGCAGAAGCTGATCCTAGCCTCGCAGCAAGGCTACTTTCCAGATTTAAACAGATTTGATTCAATCTGTTTCCATATCTTCAAGGGACGATTATACCATTACTCTCCCTATAAATAACCCGCCAGGGGTACAAGGAGATATAGAGAGATCGATCGAAGACGAAAAGAGGACTCCACAAGCAGAGGTTTCTTCATAACGCACCGTGCGCTCTCGAATTCAGAGACCTTTTTAGAGAATTGCTTTCTCTATCCAGGGTGTTGATACCCTAACATCGTCCTTCTTCTCAAGGAATCTCCGGAACCAGGCGAGAAGGAATTCCTAATTGAAGGCGATTTTGAGAAGCAGCAAGAGGGTTTTACCAACCTTCTATTCTCTGATTCCCCGAACCAGGCGAGAAGGGAATCTCATCGCTCGCATCGTCAAAGGGACAAAGTGGTCGCGCGCTGACCAGACTCCTATCGGCACACTTCTCCAGAATCTCTGAGGAGATCTACTTGTAATCTTTTTAAAAATACTTGTAATTTAGCTCCTCAAACTCTTTTTTGTAAGTTTTCCCCCTTTGCAAACATAATGGAAAACATATGTATATATAACTATGTTAGACATATGATTGTACACATGACCAGATTTGTGTACCAGACTAGTGACATGCTAGGTTACACATCTAGACATTAGTTGTTCCCGTTATCATGACATCAGTTGCTTGTTTACAGATGTTTTACTTATCTTTTATCTGCACGCTTATTCATGTTATTGTTATTCAGTTGTTCATTTATCATATTATTTAGTTATCTTATGACTGCAGTTTATATTGTTATTATTTTGTGCACATTGTTATATGCACGAGTTCTTCTCTTTACACACACACTCACCAGGTCCCTTTCTGACGACCCTGGATTTGCACGTCCAGATATTGGACGCTTTGTTTCTATTGTGCAGGTGTTCGGATGAGACGGTACGCTTTGCGAGGAGCTGGACTCTCTCCCTTTTTATTCTGGTATTCTTGCCTCTTTTTATTCCTATTTCTATACTTTTCTTGATTCATGCATATCAGATTCACTCTCTATTCTAGTGCTTTTTATATGATATCATGCGTGGATGTTTATATGGGATATTGCAGTGATTATTGATTGATTTTGGTTTGGATTTATAGCTTGTTCAGGTTACTTTAGGCTTAGCGTGTATACGTGGGGTATTTTCCTCGCGTATATACGTCGCTGACTCTCGTCGCGACTCCGTTTTCCCGTATTTTGGGAAGCGGGGCGTGACAGTAAGATTCAAAATAAGTTCCACCCTCGGTCAATCTCTTAATGAGTCTGAGATGTCCCTAGGGGCCAACGTCTATCAATTTTTATTAGGGCTTGGTGTGTGAGTGGGGAGGTGGTTTTTGGGCTAAGGAAGGGTGATGAAATCCCTACCTTATCTTGTATTGGGTTATGCCCTTAATTTTAATTCGTGCAAATGTGCAATATAGACAAGAATATAACACAAAGCAATAAATCACCCACGTGTTTGTCCTATGCTATGTGCAATGTCATATGTACACCTCAGTCCAGATCACAACAACATAATAAAATACAGTATATTGGAATTGAATTGATACGTGCCTAAATGCAAATGTCTAAACCGTTTTAAAAGATTCCAAATACCGTATTTTAGTTCTTTAATTTATTACAGTGTGTAGGCAATCAAAGTAGGAAAGTAACAGTACAAATCAACTAGCTATTACAGTGAACACAGCCCAGCACAATAAGATACACAATTATCACAAAATCGCCGCATATCCGCGGCAAAAGTCGCGTTTTCGCGGCTTTTCTTTATAAGCTGGGTCCCTATTTTTTAGAGCAGGGAGATGCAAAGCTAGTGTTTGTTCTGCAATGTTTAGCTCCTGTAAAGATTATCCTGCACATCAAAACAGAGAAGAAAAAATTAACAAAAACGTGAAATCAAAACCATTCCCATCCCCGACAACGACGCCAAAAATTTGATCGGGGCGGAACCAGCACTCGAAAACGTGTGTTTAATGAAATCAATGAAATTGTATATGTGCTAATGTTCCTTCGATACTTCCGTTATAGCATTGGCTCAACGGGTCGGATCCATAAGGACGGAAGGCGTTAGAAGCATTAACAGTCCGTTCACGTGTGATGTTAACAATTCCTTCTTTGTTAAAAGAATGAGAAACAAAAAAGAAAAGAAAAGAAATCTGAAAGTGATAGATGAGAGGAGACGATGAAAACGACGATGTGAAAACTAAGGAGAAGTGGTTTTGAAAACAAAACGAAGATGAAATAAGGGTGAAATAAGAAGTTGGTGAAAACATTGATAAAAATGATAAAAAAGTGTTAGAACCCATCATCATGAGCCATCAATGGCTCTTGTAAGAGCAAGGCCTTGTAGAGACTATTAAATTCATGTGGATTATCAAGTAAGTGGTTAGTTAGTTAGTGGTTAGTAGTTAGTCACCATGAGAGAAAATCTAGCAAGCATTATGTAGAAGATGGAGAAGATTACAACGGAGAAGAAAGGAGACACCTTTACATAGATTGTCACCATCTATTACATCAATATCTCTCTATCTCTCTCTGAATCTCTCAGCCATACTACAAGATCTAAAAAAGAAAATGAAAATATAAAATAAAGAAGAAGAAAATCCTAATCTATAACTAGAAGAGAGAAAACCTAGCCTAATTCCAATCTGCTTGCGTTTCGGCCAAACCCTGCAGTATTTATAGGCAAAAGGAGGTTCCAGAAGATGAGACGAGGCCACGCGTCGAAAATCGACGCGTGGGCCAACCATAGGGCCACGGAAACGCGGCCATAGCCGCGTTTCCGCGGCAATACCAGGGTCCCTGGTTTTGGTGCGTGGGTTCGTGTTGCTTCGGGGACCATCCAGATATGCTCAGATTTGGTTAATTTCGTCCAGATTTGCGTCCGGTGCCCGCAAGGGTCTAGGTTCAATGCATTTTTTAGAAACTCCCTTGCTTGGCCTCCAAGAAATGCGGATTTAATTACCCGAAAATGGGTTTAATAAAGCTCTTATTACCCTTTTACTCTCCTTATCTTGATTATCTGCAAGAGAGACCAAAACACAGTTTAGACCGACATTTTATTCATAAATCAGTAGGGAAATGCGATATAATAATGCAGAACTATAGACTAATCAAAATCCAAACAAATACTTCGACTCAAGTCCTCGAAACTAAACATTTGGTGCCTGAGACGTCGCCTGAAGATGCCGATGAGATCATCAAGAAGATGAAGGAGACGAGGAGGGCCGAAGCAGGCGACGGGGAGGGGTGGTGGTGTCCGAAGGGGCGAGCGAAAAGTTGAGAGTCATAGATAGAGAATTGAGAGAGAGGGCGGAGTTTTCTGATGAGAGAGGGATGACAGAATTGATACTTTGAAATTTTAATTTGACTTAAGTTGCGAAGGGTAGTTTAAGAAAAATGAGGGAGTGTGCTTAAAATTTTGTGGGTGTATTAAGTAATTCTGTGAATGTGAATAGTGACATTCGTGACATTGGGATAATTTTAAAAGTTCTTAAAAATTTAGAGGATAATAAAGGTACTAAGAAGATTTGAAAAATAAATTTGATAATAAAAAAAAAAATTGAGGAGCGCACGCGAAGAACACCCCCAAAGAAATAATTCGACGACTGGGCCACGTATTGCCACTATAGTCGGTAACAACGAATATGCTTATGAGATTCCAAAGAGAGTGGGCACGGGCATCAAGTCTCCCAACTTGACCCGTTCCAAACCAAAGACTTTCCTTTCTGCCAGAGCATCACCTCGCGTGCCTCTCACGTGCGAACGAATTTAGCCTATAAAAGTCAATGATAAGGCAGCGTTCCACCCACCGCCTTAGGGACCAAACTACTCCCATTCTCGATTTAGGGTTTCGTTTTTCCCCCAATTCTCTCGTTCTCTCTTCCCTTCAATCTTCTCTCTCTTTGAGATCTATCGATCATGGCGATGGAGTGCTTGGCCCAAACCCACATGGATCATCGCCCCAGGAAAAGGCCGCGATGGGACGTTCAGCCTCAGGTAACTCTTTCTCGATTTCATCGCTTAAATCGGTTGCAATTTTTTTCCTCGTTTTTTCCTTTCTATTTTAACGATTTATGATCTCCCTTTGTGGATCTCGATAGCTGATGACGATTTATCAATTGGATCTGGTGAGATTCGTTGTTATTAGTTCTTCAACTTGGTAACGTTTGACCTGATTTAGCCCTATTTGGGGATGGATCTGATTTCATCTAATTGATCATCAAAATAAGATTTTGATTCATCTGATTTGTCCCAGTCATGGATATTTAGTTCCTTTCATGTTTAATTCTCGTCGTATAGGTTTAGGGATTATATATGTAATACCTTTTATATTAATAACCATGTAGATATATGAATTCTCTCAGATCTGAGGAATTTAAAGTATCCCCTTCCCTTCACAGATCTGAATAAAAATTAGCTGTAGTCCATCATTGATAAAATACTGACCATAGTTTATTAATCCAGATGTCATAGCCTTGAAGATATCCAATTTTTATAATAGATCAATTTTTTTTTCATAACTGTTTGAGTAATTGTATTCACATCAATTTGATGGGAACTGGGCTTTTCAGTTTTTCTGTTGGCCGCAGATCTGATTTTCATTGAACCACAGCTAAAAATCCAAAACAATGTTAAAGTAGTAGTTTTGTCTATATTGTTAATTGGTTGTCCATTGAGATTAATATGGGGCAAAGCTAAAGTGATAGTGATTATATTTTCTGAGTGGAAAGAAATATGGATGGCTGTGTGTAGGCTCAAATAGGAATGTGTGGGCAAGAAGTTGGTCTTGGAGATTTGGCAAGCTTGGTATCATCAATGGCGCCTTCAGACTATTCATGCCCCTCCTCTTTGTATGCAAATGGAGTGGCTCGAAATGCTTCCCCTCCTCGGAGAAAGGATGATAAAGATGGTCATTACATGTTTGCAGTTGGAGAGAATTTAACTTCTCGCTGTAATTACACTCCCTAGTCCCTTATTAATTTTGAAAATCTTTTTCAATTTTTTGTGTCATTGGATATGTTACACGATTTTGCTTTCCTCATTTCCAAGTGTTTATATATGCGCATAAGAGAATAATATATCCTTTCAAAGTAAAAGCTCCAATTTTTTTAATCCTAGTATTTATATTTATAGATATATTCTCTGAAGTTTTTTTCTTTATATATTTTGTATTTTTTATTCATAAGTTTAAAACTATCTCATAATACAAAGATAACTTTTTTAATAAATTAGTGACATTTTGTTAGTTTTTGTTTCCAAAGCAAATTGATTTCAATTCTAAACTTCAGAGTCTTCAGTTCCTTATGATTTATTTGTTGTCTGTTCATACTTTACATGGATGCTATTTTGAAAATTATGGCAAAACCTCTTTAACTGTTAAGTAATTGTAAATGCTCAATTTGAGATATATGTTTTCCATGGGAATGTAAAAGCTACCTTATTTGGTTCATCATGGTCTTGTAGTCACAATTTCATGATTGGCATCATTTTTGTTTTTTATATATCATGTAACTTACCTATTTCCATTATCTCCTTGCAGATAAAATCTACCGCAAAATGGGAGAAGGTTAGTTATCACCATTAGAAATAGTGTTTGCTCAAAGCCATTGTGTTTAATCTTTCATATTTTTGATGATTAAACTTGTGGTTTTGTTATTTTTTTGTTTATATTGTGCATAAAAATGGAAGGGTTCATCTCATGTTTCCCTATCATATATGCCAGGTACCTTTGGGCAGGTACTGGAATGCTGGGATAGAGAAAAGAAAGAGATGGTAGCCATCAAGATTGTTCGTGCTGTTGACAAATATCGTGAGGCTGCTATGATTGAGATTGATGTGCTTGAACAGCTGAGGAAACATGATAGTGCTGGTAGCCGGTAAGTCATTTGCTTTATGTTCATTATCTTTTTGTTAATTTTTTCTTCATTCTAGTTTGTATAAAGCTACATCTGTGGAGCTGCTTATTTTGCAGTTGTGTTCAAATACGGAACTGGTTTGACTATCGTAATCATATCTGTATCGTAAGTATATAATTAATTCATAGTGATTTTGCCTATTTACCCAACCCCTCCTGGGTTTTAAGACTTGCCTGTGAATTTAAATGATCTCACCAGGTATTTGAGAAGCTTGGTCCAAGCTTATATGATTTCCTACGGAAAAATGGATATCGTTCATTTCCCATTGATCTAGTTCGTGAGCTTGGCAGACAACTCTTGGAATCAATATCATGTGTGTAGACATTACTTCCAGTCTCATAATTTTCATTATGCATTTCAGTGGCAACTCCCTTAAATAGTCTTCTATTTCCCTCTTAAGTTTGGGGCTCTATTTTCTTTGTTAGTGGTTATTTGGTGGGCAACACTGCTTGCGAGCCTATGCACGCTTCCATTTGCTGTAGTTATTAGGGTATCTGCAGTCCAGCACTGCTTGCTGGCAATTGCAGACCTTTAAATTCGTAGTATTGGAGCATTGGTATATATGGCTCTGTTAAGTTATCTGCAACACATCAGTGTAGCTAGGACGTACTTGGTCTGCGGATTTGATGCATGGCATTCAAGTTATGATGTGATCATTTTGTTTACAGTGTTTATTTTTTGTTCTTTTCCCCTCTTCTTGCAGTTATGCATGATTTGCATCTTATTCATACTGACTTGAAGCCTGAGAACATTCTCTTCATTTCACCCGAGTACATAAACGTATCGGATTACAAGGTATATTGGTGGAATGGATCATTTACATTCTGTTATCTGATGATGCATATGCTCAGTAACTCTAGTATTGTTGACTTTTCTATGTAGAACCTCATTGAATTGTTAACATGTGAATGTGTTGAATTGTTTTAATTTATAGTATCCATTACCCTTCAATTTTTCTTAGCAAAGTCATTAGCTCATGTTAGGGTTTTAAGTGTACTGATTGTGTAACTACTGACAATTGAAGGTTGGCGCCTGCTCCATAAGATTACCCAAGTCTAGTGCCATCAAGGTGATTGATTTTGGAAGCACAATATATGATAGCCCAAACCAAAGTTACGTTGTATCGACCAGACATTACCGGGCTCCAGAGGTTATTCTCGGTAGGCGGTTGATACATGCTGTGTTCATTTTATAGTTTTGTTGCTTTCCTGATTTTATTGGTTTTCAAGCTTTTTGAATAAATATTAAATTTCCTGAGTATTCTATTACTATCAGGGCTTGGATGGAGTTATCCCTGTGATATGTGGAGTGTGGGTTGTATTCTTGTGGAGCTTTGTTCTGGAGAGGCATTGTTTCAGACCCATGAGAACTTAGAGCACTTGGCCATGATGGAGAGGGTATTGGGTCCTTTGCCCCAGCACTTGCTGAGGAGAGCAGATTGGCATGCCGGGAAATATGTCAGAAGAGGTCGGTTGGAATGGCCGGAGGGCGCAGCATCCAGGGAAAGCATTAAAGCTGTTTCAAAACTGCCTCGTCTTCAGAACCTGGTAATGCAACACGTTGATCACTCAGCTGGTGATCTTATTGACCTGTTGAAAGGGCTTCTGAAATACGAACCCACAGAGCGGTTGAATGCTCGTGAAGCCCTGAGGCACCCCTTCTTTACACGGAGCCGTCGAAGGTCTTCATGAGGTTTTTGTTTTGACTCTCAATTTGATGGTACTCCACTGTGTATGTCGTGGCCAAAGCCACACGGAGTGCTTTCCAAGGTTCTGTGCCAGCAGGCGGATCAGCTGTTCTGTTTGGAGATGACAGATTGACATTTAACTGTGTTCGCAATGTGTGAGCTGAAATTATAGGCATGTTTAATTTGTGTGAGATTTCGGCTCATGTATATTTAATGGTGCAATCGTATTCGTGCCGGGGGGGCCGGCCGGGTTCAATTGGTTCAGTGTTTTTGTATATTGGTGACATAGGGTAACAAGCAGTAGCAGTTAAATTCAATCCAACTTGATTTGCTGAAAATTTGGTGGTGTCGCTCTGATTGTGTTCTGTAGTCTAGTTATTTTCGACCTTTGCAGCACACTTCAATGAGCACTGAGGGAACAGTGGGAGAATAAACCTTCGTCAGCTCATGGATTCACAGACAAGGCGTCACCCTCCAAATAAAATAGCTGGGTTTTGAAATGAGACAACATAACTCAGCAGCCTCCCACGCAGCTCTTCTTTCAGCATCAACAATATCTCTATACTTACAATTCTACCCAGCAACAAGCAGTAGCTGTCCTGCAGAATTCCTTACCACGCATGCCACTGACGAGCACCCATCATCCCACAAAGCTGCATCAAAATTCACCTTCAACAAAGCTGTACGCCTCGTCAGTAGCCAATCTCTCCAACACCTGGGCTCGAATACGCAACCCAATTGCCTGCACTGAACTCCTTCTACCATAGAAAATCCAATCATTCCGCTGCTTCCAGATTTCCCAAGCTGTATACAAGATATAGCAGAGTCGTCTCACCGCCTCCATCCCCTGACCGGCCCGTCTTCTGCAACTGGTCCTGCCATAACTTGGATTGAAGGGAGCCCAACAATTGATCACAAGCACTATCCATCTCCAACCATACCACCCTCGACCTTGAGCAGTTAAAAATCAAATGGGCAAAGTCTTCCTTTGCAGATTGACAACGTTGGCACCGTGAACTCAACGCAAGCCCTCTCACCTGCAGAAAAGTTCTTGTGGGAACACAACATTTTTTTTTTCCCACCTTCCACCATCAACTCCTAATCCTCTGAGAACAAGGAAGCCTCCTAATCCACTTCCATGCCCCTCCGGTAGCAGACCCGGGTATCAGTAACCGATAAGCCTTACCCACAGAGTAGTTATTTAGATCATCTCCTAGAAGCCTCATTCGATCAGTCGTAGCAACTTGAGGCAATGGAATTCTACAGATACTCCGGCCAACATCACTCCTCACGATTCTATTTAGAAGATCAACATCCCACTTGCGGGTCGAAGTGATGAAATCCCGAACAGTAGCATCCTCTCTCACGGAACCATTATTTGCCACACAGGCTCTTTGAGAAAATTATTAGAAGCATCATCACCTACCCTCCCATTGGAGACCCTTCCTGAGGACATGAGGACCTTCGACCACCGCTGTAACACCCCATTCTCAGAATACGTACTTAGATACATGTTCTAATTTTTGATCGTATTCTTTCAATTTTTCTTCATATTTAATTGTTTTATTATTACTTATATCATCATTTGGTGTTTGGATCTGGATTCCTGATTTCATAATCAACCCGAGTCTGAACCGGGACCCGATCCCAGTGTATTGATCGATTTGACCTTTCTATTAGTCAGATTTGATCGATTTCAGTTTCGAACCTAATTCTACAATATTTTAGATTTTTCATGATTTTTTAAAATTTTTCTAAATTAAATTGCAAAATCTTTCAAACCGGTGTTGACCGTTGCCGCCGGTCAATTCTCAATTTTTAATTTACAAATGAAGTTGAATTTTCAGAAAATACTTTCATATTATTTCTTAAAATCACATTTTTTATCTAAATGCATTTTTGGAGATTTTTCTGAATTTATCGTAATTCGACAAAATTTGGTGCCAACCAGTATTACTGGTTGATTCCATGATTTTTTTAATTTGAAAATGGGATCGAATTTTTGAAATTTGATTTCACCATGTACCTTAATATAATATTTATTATTTTAAGAATTTTTGTGAATCGTTCCGAGTTACTTCATTTTTCGGGGTTTTCTCGAGTTTTCGGTGTTTTCTCGAGTTTTCGTTATTTTTTCAGATTCTAGAATTTTATCCGGATATTTTTCTTTTATTTTTTATATTTTTTGATTTTTATCCTCCACTCATAATTCCTGCCTCTTTTCCTTTTTTTTTTCCTTTCAAAATATTCCTCAAAATTTCTCCACTACACAATAAAAATCTCCCAACCACTTTCTCTTTCTCCTCATATATGACGAGTATCCAGTTCGTACCCAGACCGGACCTCAGTCCCGCGTCTGGGCTCAACCCAGCTAGACGCGGGTCTGGCTTTTGTTGAGATGCGGGTCTCAATGAGACGCAGATCTCATTCCATTCAACACTTATATATTTATATATATCTTCTCTTTCTCTCTCCCACTTTCATTCTTTTTCTCCTCCTCCTTTCTTCATCAACCAACGACAGCAGCCCCAGCAATGACGCCCCCTTGGCCAGCGACCTAGACCGGCGAGCTTCTCCACTCTGGCCAATGCCAACTCCTCCTCCACTCTCTCCAACTCCATCTTCACAACTCCTTCACTAACATCACCTCCTTCTTCACCAAAACCATCACCTTCTCCACCATCTCCACCACCGCTAACACCACCATGATCACCACCACAACCGGCAAACTTCCTCCTCTACCATGCTCTTTCGTCCTAACCTTCATCACTTTCCGAAACGCCATTTCACCAACCTTCAAAATCACCTCTTTCAACTACAGTTGCACCCTCCTCCTCTCCCTCGGTCCCGGGTCGCCGTCCTCCTCTGGCCCAGCAGCGCTGCTGCCCACGGCCGGCTAGCGCTGACCAGCCCGTCTCCTCCTCCTCCTCCTCCTTCTTTCTCTTTTCTTTCTTCCCATTATCTCTCTCACCGCATTCTCTCTCTTTTTCTCCCTATCTCTCTTTCTCTCACGCGCTCTCTCTCTCTCTCTCTTACTGTATTTTCTCTCTTTATCCCATATCTCTCATTTTCTCTCCCACGTTCTCTCTCTCTCTCTCACTGTATTTTCTCTCTATATCTCCCCATCTCCCTTTTTCTCTCCCGTATTCTCTCTTTCTCACTGCATTCTCTCTCTCTATCTCCTTATCTCTCTCTCTCTCTCACTGCATTTTCTCTATCTTTCCCTCTCTCTATCTATCTTTCTTTTATTCTCTCTCTCGCTCTCCCTGGCCTAACGCTGAGCTCAGCCCGGGCTTGCTTGAACGGGAGGGTAACCCCCTTTCTTTTATTTCTTTCTGCCTTCTTTCCCTTCCTTGCTAACTCTCTCTCTTTCTCTTGATTTCTCACAGTCTCCTTTCTCTCTCTCTCTCTCTCTCTCTCTCTCTATATATATATATATATATATATATATACGTGTATATATATATATATATATATATATACATACGTATATATATA
Source organism: Agave tequilana (assembly GCA_038442645.1). Classification (NCBI taxonomy): domain Eukaryota; kingdom Viridiplantae; phylum Streptophyta; class Magnoliopsida; order Asparagales; family Asparagaceae; genus Agave; species Agave tequilana. The sequence continues at coordinate 26,121 of JAVJIF010013611.1, read as the reverse complement.
TATATATATACATACGTATATATATATATACGTATATATATATATATATAGATACATACGTATATATATATATATATATACGTATATATTATATATATATACGTATGTATATATATATATATATATATATATATATATATATATATACGTATATATATATATACGTATGTATAGATATACGTATATATATATATACGTATGTATATATATATATATATATATATATACGTATGTATATATATATATATATATATATATATACGTATATATATATATATATATATATATATATACGTATATATATATATATATATATATATACGTATGTATAGATATATATATACATATATATATACGTATGTATATATATACACACACACACACACACACACACACACACACATATATACATATATCTATATACATATATATCTATATACATATATATATATCTATATACATATATATCTATATACATATATATATATACGTATATATATGTATATACATATATACATATATACATATATATATGTATATACATATATACATATATATGTATACATATATACATATATATGTATACATATATACATATATATGTATACATATATACATATATATATATATATGTATACACACACACACACACACACACACACACACATATATATATATATATATATATATATATATATATATATATATATATATATTATTCTTCTAATATTTGAACGCGCACTCGTGTTGATAAGTTGGAGCTTCCAGATTACGATGATTTCCCTGCGTTTTCTGTAATAATAGGCGGGTGTTCTCGCTTTTCTGAATACCCTGCTTAGATAGGAATTTTATTATATTTTCTGGGGCTTTGTATTTTATTTCTGGACATGTGTATTAGTACCAGTATGATGTATCTGCATTCTGCGAACTGATGCCTGTAATAATATAGATGATATTATATTTGTTTCTGAGTATGGTACTAATGCTTGTGCAGATACTCCACAACCTCGGGGCTTAACCACTTCGTGGTTCTATACTATAACCTCTGGCTTAACCTCTCTGAGATTTTAAAAGTCTTCTTGACTTTCTATATGCTATGCCTGGTAGGCGGACCTAGCGTCAGCACTTTACCGCTAACTTCGTTCGAGCGTAGTTACCCTGTGAGCACGGCTGTGCTGTGAGTGATAGTATGGCGTTCATACGCATGCTGCGACACATGCGTTTAGCTGTGTTGTAAGCGATAACCACGCCGAGCGTGATAGCATCTAGTACTGTACATTAGCTTCGTTCAGCTTGTTTAGCTTCGCTTAGATGTTCGCTTGCTTGCTTTCTCGCTTGCCTACTCGATAGTTCTATTAACTCTTTATTGACGGTTGTGAAGAGTTTGAAATCTCCATTTAAACTATTTTCCAAAGCTGAATATTTTCTGGTGTTCGTATCGATTTTCCATATTAATACTGTTTTCCTATTTCGTGTTATTTGACAGATGATATCTGTTGTAATATCGCTTGACGTGCTTTCACCTGTCTGTTATTGCCTAGTACCTGCCTGTTGCACCTGCCTGTTATTACTTAACACCTTCCTGATATTACCTAACACCTGACATGTGATCACCTGACACCTGCCATACCTGATACTTGACTCTTTTAATTATCACAATACGAGAATGATGACCTGACATCTTGATTATATCTTAAAATATTCCAGTGCAACCCCTATCCTGATACATCATGTACTTATGATATGCTTGACATGCTCCTGCTTATTCCAGTACACTGATAATTATTTAATAAACCATAAAAAGGACAACATATATCGGGTAAGGGAAAACTAATGGATTTCAATTGTGGTTTTGTTTACAATGGTATAGGGATGTGAAATAAAAATCTTGAGGTTCTACCTGTGGGCCCCAGCTATTCCGGGCAGGGTAGTTCTTACACCCGGCTATTGTAATCAATCCATCTTGAGTGCTTAGTGGCACGTGCCTGGTTAAATGTCAGGTTATTGGGTCATTGTCTGGACATGCATGAAACCCAATGTAAATATAATTCGTTGGTCTCATCACCAGTTTCTAATAACCAACCTTGACTTACTTGTTTGGACACATATATTGCATAATTATTATGACATTCCTACATTCATTCTGTAATAATTCTTACAAACTCATATGTCCTAATATTCTAATCCATGCAGATTATGACAAAGAGAAGATAAGTATGAATCCTATCCAAATAAATCTAAAAGTTCAAATCAAACGAGAATCAACTCAAATTCAGAGGATCTAAAGGCTATCTTATCTGAAGATTAAATTTACCAGATAAGATAATACTATAAAAATTCAAAGGAAAATAAACTTTTGAAGACCTTATCAGTTTCGCTGAGGATAAATAGATAGAAAGAAAATCAACAGATGAGATGAAGCAATTTAGATTCGAATTCAGACTGGATATATTTTAGCATTTTAATCATAACTTTCGCTATCAAAACTCAAATCTGATCATTCAAGATGATCCAGAAAAAAGACTTAAAGGGATATAATTCTTATGTTGATCATTGTTTCTAATTCTATCATTTGATAAGTCATATTCAGCAGTTAACTCGCCAACAAGCTGCAGATCAGAATTGAATTTTCACAAATTTTTTTGGATAAATCAAGTCAAGTTTGGAGATAAGAGGAGGATTCAAATGTAGAAATAGCCAACTCTTCCTATCTCCCTACACTCTCTTTTATCCTTATTTTTCTATAAATACATGTATTCATTGAGAGAGAGGTACACGAGAGAGCTGAAAAGTTAGAAAAAAAGAGAATTTTGAGTTTGTAATGCGAGATTGAAGAAGATCGAGGGCTTTGTAGTTGATGCTTATTGAATAAAATTCAGAATTCTTCTTTAAGATCTTAGAGCGTTTAGTCTAAGTTTTTCTTTAATTTTCTCTTTATTTTTATGTTATTTTCTTCTTCTAATTGCATATTTGATTTCATGAATTCATTGCTAATCTTATGCATGCTCTTTTCTCTTTTCTTTTATTAGCTTCTTTTGTTTTCAGCATCGTTTGGAGGAGGGAGACATCAAGGCGACGATAAGGAACAAAGTCACCGGTTTTCATCTTCCTCTTCCCTTCATCTCAAACTCTTAGGTTATTTCATCACCACCTTCTTTAATTGATCTTCGCACAAGGTTAGTACTCTTTTAATTTTTGTTTTCTCATTGTTTCTTTGCTTTTCTTATTTTTTTAATGCTTAGAAATTTTTAATTTATTATCACACCTTTCTTTAAAGGATTTCTCAACTAGATTAAGTTAAAAATTAAATTGTTTTAAAAAAACTAGATTCTAAAAATAATTCTCTGTGGATTCGACCCTATACTTACCACTACACACTTTACTAAAGAGATTCTAGCAAGTTTAGATTTCATAACTTTTACGTGGTTTAACAACGATGTATTTCTTCATGAACTTTGAACCGCGAACAGTTTTTGGCTTCGCTGCCGTGGACTTGTGAAAATTTTTGTTTTTGAAAATCAACTTTTAATCTTTTCTAGTTTTATAAAAAAATATTTTTTAAAAAAAATTTAAAAATTAAAAGTATAAAAAAATTTAATAAAAAAATTTCAGAAATTAAATCTTTTAAAAAAATTTGTTCTTTTATTATTGTCCATCCCTAAGATTTAATTTCAAATATTCTTTTGTAGGGATATTGTATGAACAAAGGAAGACTTGCACAATAGGACGAAGCTTGCTTGCTTATGACATAATTGCTTTGCTAAAATAAAAATAAAAATAAAAATTGCTTGCTTCAAAGTCGCCGGAAAGGTTAATATTTTCTAACTCTATCCACGAATCTCTTGTCAGTGGGGTTTTGGAGGTGCTCACTGATTGAACTTGTGCAACATTAGTGCATATTGCATAAAAGATCTTAAGAGCTGTCCCCCCAGATTAATCGGGATTTCTTCACCCGTTCCTTGGCTCAAAAATCACAACACATATAAGTTTTTCCAATCTTGAACAAAATTTAAAATCAATTAGAAACTTGACCAATAGGAATTCGAGCTCACTAAGTGGATTCATTTTGAGAATACTCCGGTGATTATTTTCAAGCTCGTGAGAGAGGGCTTTCTTATCTAAAAAAGGTGACTTAGCCACTGCGGCGGTGCCTGGCCTAGAAAAAGGACCAAGGTACTTCCTTGTCTAAGAAAGGGTGGCTGAAATTAGTATCCGCCCAGCTTGGAGGGAGAACCGAATCACTTGTTTGACGGCTTTAACCGGTCAACCCACAATCTGTCCGACCCAGTTAAGAGCTGTCTAATTAGGGAGAATTCTATTCTCTTAAGATTGGTGGTTGAAAAAACTAATTACCTTGAAATTAAATTCAATCTAAAAGACACTTGATTGAAATTGATTGGTTGAGTTATTTGTATGTGCAAAAAAAATTAAAAAAATAAGTTAAAAAAATCAATTTTCATCCATCCCTCTACCCTCCTATCATCTTGAAATTCTCTCCTCCTTTGGTCTATCCAAATCAAAATGTTTACAACTATTATCATGATAGGTCATTTCCTTATTCTCATCCACCATCCTCACCTCTGAGCTTTCATGGGTACAACCAGCCCACTAATCATCTTAATCATCTCATCCTCCCATGAGGTGCTATCACCGCTATGATTCATCTCATCCTTTAGAACTGTGTCCTTCAATAGGGTATTCGTTAAGACTAGATCAAAATCAATTCGACACATTTTAAGGACCTACGAACGAACCCTATCCATCAAACATCAATTCTGAGGGTTGAAATTATATCAATATTCATGGGATCATTCATATTAATCAAATTGTTCCTACACTGAACCATCACTTCTATCTTGGGAATTTGATAATAAGAATGAGAATTTGCAGAGCACATTAGAGAAGAGGTTAGAAATCATGCAACAGTGTATACTTCAAAATAATCAAATTAATCAAGAGCTCGAGAGAAGTGCTCATAAAAATATGCATTTTGATAAAATAACGACTTATCTTAATCAACCTGCTTCAACCCCAATTCCAGATCAAACTTAAGAGTTCCATCAGTACTATCAAGTGAACCAATAGGACATACCATAAGAGTTCACTCCACATGTTGACTCAAATTTTGAACTAGTACCCTCATCATTTCACTTAAATCAAATTAAAGAGTTTGTACATGATGCTGGAGATATCTATGAGCTTGATACTCCGCCTTGCAATGAGCCATTAATTGAACAATTCTTTGATAATGATTCAATATTTTTTAGTGAATTGGTTAAGGATGATTTGGTAATGCACACAACTTCTTTGAAGCATGTTGATCATATTGTTGAGGATGTATGGGTATATGATGAGCCTATGTTTCTTGAAGAATTATTTGAGGATGAGTGTTTATGAGAAGACATGTGTTGATGAGCTCAAGTCTAAAGTTCTCTTTGAAAAAAGAAAATTTAATTTGAGTATCTTCACCTTTGATGAGCCATCTAATAATCAATCTTTTAAAAACTGGGTTGAGGTCAATAAAGCAGACAAAAAGAATCAAGATCAAATAGACAATTTTAAAATTGACATACTTTTAGAGTCTACTGTTAGGCAGCAAAATCAGAAAGAATTGTTTTCTTCTTATAAATTTTTCATGGGATCACAAATTAAGACGACCATTGAGGCATCTGATATACTCCGTGAATACTTCCTCAAATGTCTAGATTAGCCATTCCGTTTGGATGAGAGTAAGACTAGGATGGATGAAGTTCTAGAAGATATCAACCTTGTAATCAACATTCCACTCCTAAATGTGATTAAACAATTGCTTTCCTATGCTACATCACTCAAGAAATTTTTCACTCAAATTGAAAAATCTTGGACACATATTTCAATATTCTCGAATGCACCATTGTCCCGCTTAAAGGACCACGCAAGAAAACTGTTCAATTTTCTGGTCCAACATTGGAAGACCATACATAGAGGTTGAGTGATATGTCATTGTGTCTGTTGAAGATGTTAAACTTAGCGCTGCTGGGAGGCAACCCAGAGATGTTGTTTTTCTATAAAAAGTTTATTTTGTTTTACTAAAGTTTCTATTTCTTTTCTATAGGGGAGATGCTTTTATCCAGATTTGAGAGTGTGCCTTCATCTTTTTTATTTACTCTTACCCCCATCTTATATTGATGGGGGACGAACTCTAGGAAATCTCAACCTAGGGTTTCTCTCCCAAGATAGGGTTTGGGAATCTCTCCCTACGGTTTCTCACCCAAAGCATACAGGCTACTCAAAATACTCAAATAGCAATTTTCATTATCAATCATTAACTCCCACCACAACCGATGTGCGATAATACCAACCAACAATAATAACAATTAAAACAAACTACAATAAGATAAGATAAGCTAACAACTAAATCAAATAAATCCTACTAGATGTCCCCATCATTCCCCCGGGGTTGGGTAAAACTCGACCCTGTCGAATGCAGATCTCAACTCTCAATCGAGCCATGGTGGTGGCCGTGGACCCAACTTATATGGATCAAGGCTGAACCAAGGCGGTGTGGGTGGGACTGGCTTCTGTGACAGATCTGTTATACAGGATGACAACTCAAGCAATGCACAGGTAACAGAAAGACGCATCCTCCAGGATGAGAACTGAATCAACTGTACTTCGCACCATGAATAGTCTGACCTCTTGTGACTCTATCTCCTGTAAGAAGATCTGCAAAGGATCGTACAAGTCAAGTGATCTTTGGGACACTGACACCCTCATAGTTGGTGTTGATGTCATTAGCTCTATTGCAAGCTCCGCTGATAGATCTACTGAGTTCTTTACAAGAGGAAGAGGCTCTTCTATATTTGGCTCTGGTTCGGGTTCATCAACACTACTGGCTCTGGCCCTATCTTAGCTGCATTATCTTGTTCTGGCTAGTGCTCCAACTCAGCAACAACTTCTGACCTTGGCTCCTCGAGAACGTCAGGCTCGACAAGGGCTGAAGGCTCTCGATCTGTGTCCCTCTTTACAGCCTGACTTGCTGCAAGTTTTTCTAGGGCCCCCAATCTTAGTGCAGAGATCTGTGATTGACCGGCTCTCGGGCTCTTACTCAACATTGGGCTCTTTATAGTCTGACTCAGATGAAGAAATGGGTGGAGCATAACGAGCGCGAAGAATATCGACATAACTTATGATTGTTCTTTACCCAATAATATGGCTCTCCCACCAACTTCATTCGGGCATACAGGCACTTTTGCTCAGATGTCAGAGAAAAATAATTGAAGAAAGTTTCAAGATTACTCTCCCAGTCTTCATAACCGTAACGGTCATAAAAACCATGAAAGTCGGGACAGCCGCATACATTTTCCATTCAACTTCCTTTGATCACCATTAGTATGAATATATTGACCACAAAAATAAAATCCCATAAGGAAAATTTCAGTGCATAAGCTCAAAAATTACCCAGAATCTCAAAGGCTCGAACTGGACCCAAATCAGACTGTTGCAGGACTTATAGTAGCACCAAATAGGGATTGTGGAGGTCGTTTCTGGCTGCTTGAACGCTGCGAAAATCTATCTAGTAGCTCCGGGCTCTGTCACGAATCCAATGCTTCAAACAGAGCTCAAAACGGACTCCGAACGGGCGAGCTTTGGTTTTTTTTTTGTGGGGAGAGATTTACAGGAACTGGGGGTTACTGTTCATGTGAACAGTAATCGGGGGTTTACTGTTCACGTGAACAGTAATCCTTCACGTGAACAGTAATAGGATGATTACTGTTCATGGAACAGTAATCCCAAAAAATTTCTCTCTTTTTTTCCAGATCTAGGTTTTTTTTTTTGATTTTCAAGAACTAGGGTTTTGAGAATTTGTGGAAGTTTTGGTGGAGAAAAAAAAGATTTTTGTGGAAGCTAGGATTTTGTGAAAGAAGTGAAATAGATCAGGATTTAGCTCTGATACCAAATGATGGGGGACGAACTCTAGAAAATCTCAACCTAGGGTTTCTCTCCCAAGATAGGGTTTGGGAATCTCTCCCTACGGTTTCTCACCCAATCACACACAGGCTACTCAAAATGCTCAAATAACAATTTTCATTATCAATCATTAACTCCCACCACAACCGATGTGGGATAATACCAACCAACAATAATAACAACTAAAACAAACTACAATAAGAAAAGATAAGCTAACAACTAAATCAAATAAATCCTACTAGATGTCCCCATCATATATACTTTTTGCAACTCCCAGGTACCATCTACCCCTCACCTTATTCATTTTCAATGCTAGCATAATGAGCATACATTTTAATAATGAGGACAATGTCAAGTTTAAGTGTGGGGGAGGGCTCTAACATAGGTTTTTTTATAAGTTCAAAATAAAAATTAAAATTAAAAAAAGAGAAAATATACATATATAATACAAAAAAAACTTTTTGAAAGAAAAAATAATACTTTAACTTATTTTTGTAAGAAATTAAGTTAATTTTAAGGAATAAGAGAATCATAATTAAGATTCTTATACTTGGTTGAAATAAGAATATTTGTTTATTTCTAGAGTTAGGAAGAAAAAATGAAAAAGTAATTTAGTCTTGATTTTTACCTTGATGAAATATATATTTAAACACTTACACACTTAGGGTTCAAAACAAAGATTCTTATGCCTTATATAAAAAAAAGAAAAAAATATAAGAATCCTCTGATTAAGCTGGGTTTTTGTGCCTCATAAAGCATAATTATTCACGCCTAAAAGTGGTTCATATCATCAAATAAAATCCTTATTTTTGTGTCCTTGTTGGCTTGGGTCCTAAGCCTTGGGGGTGTTTTCTCACCCGGTGCCCTAAACCATCCAGTTTGGGAGTCATCGACTAAAGCCTCGTTACATAGGCAAATTAGAAAGCCTAAGAGAGCTAAAAAATATTACCACCAATATATACATAAATAAAGCATAAGAGTTAGAGTTGAAGAACCCTTAGTGAAAATATTCACGGTCATAAGATGCATATGATTTAGGGTAAAATAATAGACTAGATGAGATTACAATTTTATTCCTAACCTTAATTGATAACAAATATTGAATAGAGACTAAGTTTAAGGATGAATAGTTCGATGCTCCTATAACTTACAAGTTGCTTTATTCTTGTAAAAACACTACAAATATTTTCTTCTTTTCAAAATACATTTTTGAAAATACTTATTACTTTTCTTTATGGATTTTGTGGGTGTAATCTACTGAAAACCCTCGGGTGACTGCAACTCCCCTTCTAGGGGTAACCTATAGGTTTAAGGCTTGTTGAACATGCTAAGTACAATCGCGTGACCTGCAAAAGTGATCCAATAAAAATCTTAGGTTAGTTTTGCTTTGCTCGAGGACGAGCAAAAGATAAGTGTGTATGTGGGGGGGGGGGGTGTTTGGACACATATATCACATAATTATTATGACATTCTTACATTCATTCTGTAATAATTCCTACAAATTCATATGTTCTAATGTTCTAATCCATGCAGAGTATGACAAAGAAAAGATAAGCATGAATCCTATCCAAATAAATCTGACAGTTCAAATCAAACGGAGATCGACTCAAATTCACAGGATCTAGAGGCTATCTTATCTGAAGATTGGATTTACCAGATAAGATAATACTATAAAAATTCAAAAAAAAATAAATTTTTGAAGACCCTATCGGTTTCGCTGAGGATAAATGGATAGAGAGAAGATCAACAGATGAGATGATGCAATTTAGATTCGGATTCAGACTGAATACATTTTAACATTTTAATCATAACTTTCGCTATTGAAATTCAAATCTGATGATTCAAGATGATTCAGAAAGAAGACTTAAAGGGATACAATTCTTATATTGATCACTGTTTCTAATTCTATCAATTATTAAGTCATATTTAGCAATCAACTCGCCAACAAGCTGCAGATCAAAATTAAATTTCCACAAAACAATTCTGGATAAATCAAGTCAAGTTTGGAGATAAGGGAGAATTCAAATTAAAAAAAAGCCAGCTCCTCCTATCTCCTTACGTTCTCCTTTATCCTTATTTTTCTATAATACCTGTATTCATTGATAGAGAGGTACATGAGAGAGCCAAAAAATCAGAAAAAAGAGAGTTTTGAGTTTGTAATGCGAGATTGAAGAAGATCATGGGGTTGTAATTGATGCTTATTGAATAAAATTTAGAATTCTTCTTCAAGATCTTGTAGCTTTCAGTCTAAGTTTTTCTTTAATTTTCTCTTTATGTTTTATGTTATTCTCTTCTTCTAATTGCATGTTTAATTCCATGAATTCATCACTAATCATATGCATGTTCTTTTCTCTTTTCTTTTATTAGCTTCTTTTGTTTTCAGCATTGTTTGGAGGAGAAAGACTTCAAGGCGACGACAAGGAACAAAGTCACCGGTTTTTATCTTTCTCTTCCTTCATCTCAAGCTCTTAGGTTATTTCTTCATCACCTTTTTTAATTGATCTTCGCACAAGGTTAATACTCTTTTAATTTTATTTTCTGAGAGTTTCTTTGCTTTTCTTATTTTTCTTTTATTCTTAGACCTTTTTAGTGTTTAAAACCATCATCACACCTTTTTTTTAAAGGATTTCTCAATTAGATTAAGATAAAAGTTAGATTTTTAAAAACTAGATTTTCAGAAACAAGTCTCTGTGAATTCAAGCCTATACTTACCACTACACACTTTTCTAAAAAAATTCTAGCAAGTTTAGGTTTCATAACTTGTACGTGATTTAACCACAATGAATTTTTTCATGAACTTCGAACCGCGAACATTACTCATATATGGATGTATGTGCATGCGTCATATGTCAGGACACATACATAGATATATCAGTCGAATGAGTAATAATAAAAGATGTTTATTAATAATTCATTGTTCATTTTGCAATTCAGGTTGTGTGAACTCAGGCTACGGTGACATGAGACATAGGGTGTATAGATGAGGGTTTTTTTGTTTGGATTATTCCTTCGATGTACTAGTCTCATGAAGCCATAATCTGAGCTTGTACAGCTGAATTTGCCTGTATTCGATATTATCAATTTTATCAATTTTCTATCAATTTTATGATATTTTTGTAGTTTAGGAGACAACTCAGGTTATATGAACTCAGGATACGGTAACGTGAGGTATACAGTATATATATATATATATATATATATTATATATTATATATATATATATATGAGGGTTTCTTTATTTGAATTATTCCTTTGGCATACTAACCTCACGGATCGATAATTTAGGCTTCTACAACTAGTTTTGCTACATTTACTTTATTTGCTACCTTATTCCTGCTCTTGTGTGTTTGTGCTCACGACATGATTTTCAATACATGCTCTTTGACTTGAATTTATCAATACATGTGTGCTTGTCCCTGCATGCCACTTGACATTTACTATACCACTCATTGGAGAGTTTCTGACTCCCTAGACCTGCATGTTCAGATCTTGGAGCTTGGACCAGGGAGATTTCCTCTTGATCAGAGTGGCGTAGCGGTAGCATTGGGGATTAACGGTTAACCATCCAGAGCCCTATCCTTCCAGGCCCCCTACTTGTCTCTCGAGTTTTCTTTTTATAACTTGTGAGCATCTTTTGTACTGCTCATATTTGCATATATCTTTGTATTCTCGCATTTGCGCCTATCGGTGAGTAATATTCTAGTAATATTATGTCACATCCTAGGATAACTTTGTAATTGTACTCATATATTGGAATGTATAATGCACCATGTATTTTCGTACTCTGATTCTTGCCTGTACTGATGCTTAGCATATATATGTGAGGGTATTTTTGACCAGCGTATATACATCACAATAATGTCTTTGTACACGCGGGATCGGGGCGTTACAACCGCCTTCCATGTTTGTGACCCAGCTCGCTTCAGGTGCATCTGCCATACATATTCAGCAGGCTTGTACTTATGTTTAATGACCCGCGCCCACAAGGAAGACGGTTGTCCCATCAATGCCTCTTTAAAAGACCTCATCAGTTTAAAGCCTAGGCCACCATCTTCTTTGCTTCTACATAGGCCATCCCAAGCTGAGAGAATTAACCCCCGACCAGTACCATCTCCATTCCACAGAAAGTTTCGACAATACCCATCGATCTTATCCAAAATAGCCTTGGAACCCACCCACTGGACAACAAATACACTGGGATTGAAAGAAGAACAGACTGTATCAAGGTAGATTTACCTGCAAAAGAGAGAGCACGTCCCTTCCATGATGCAAGTTTGGCCCTAATCTTCTCTAGCAGCGGATTAAAGGTAGATAAGGGAAGGCACTTCATCCCAATGTTAACACCTAAGTACATAATTGGACAATGTACTTCATCCATTCCCAGAACACTTTTATCAACCGTCAATGCTGCAGAGGAACAGCTGTACCATAGATCACCTTAGACTTAGTTGCATTCACTCTCTGGCCACTTGCGCGGCAATGAGCCCGAAGCACATCAGAAACAACCCCGCCTCTAGAACAGATGCACGTGCCACCAATAGACAATCATCCGAATACAATAGGGATTGATTGAGAAAAGATAGTAAAAAGGAAAAGGTTAAGGTTAAAAAGTTCCTCTGTTTTCTCGCAATTAATCCAGTGTAGCAAAAGTTAAATGGGTTGATCCATAGAGAGAGATGCTATGGAAACATTTCGATATGGTTTCTCTGTGTATAACTTGAAAAGAAAGATAATGATAATAAAGAGTTGATTTAATAAAAAGAAAGATCATAACCCACTAATCATCTACAACAACTACGCACTAGTTTATGAAGAAATTGAACCTAGAAAGATTGATCCTAGTATGTTAGTTCAAATTCAAGCAAGAGGAGAAAGATAGAAAATAAAGCCTAATTAAAATACACTAGATAAAGTTAAACAATAGTTTATCAAAGTTTCTAAGTATAGCATAAGAAAAATCATTTTAGACTTAATATTAAGCTGTCAAAGTGTCTAAGTATAAACCAAGAATAATCATTAAATATTATAACCCTAAAACTAGTTTAACTCAATTCATCACTAATCTTCAAGAATTTTAACTTAACTCTAGGGTTTCAAGCAGGCAAAGAATCCAATCAATTCATCTTATAGAACTAGACTTAGTTTGTGGAGAGATTAGCAAGCTACGAAGAGAACTAGTTATTCGTATTTATGATTAAATAGGCATGATGATCAAAATATGTATAAAATAAACATATAATTGAAGAATAAAGTTTAAAACAAAAGATATGAAAAAAATAAGAATCTTTATTGAATTGTCACTGATCCAGTACAAAAGCTTTCTTCTCTTTACAAGTCTTCTTCTTCAAAGTAAAAAACTCAAAAATATAATGAAAATTTGAAAAGATAAGATCTAAATAAAACCCTAAACTTGTTTTTCTGAGATGTGATTTCCCATGCCTCTTGTTATCCCCAGATTCTTGATGTACGTATCTGTAAAACACCTAGAGGGGGGTGAATAGGTGTTAGTGCTCATCTAAGAAACTAAATGCAAACTAAGTGCGCTAAATGCGGAAGCTAATGCAAATTATGCACAAACTAATACAATACAACAAGTGTAGCCGAATTCCCCTTGCGAGGCTCTGGACTAACTCCCCTTGATTCCCCTTTAAATGGGTTGAGGTGCTATGTGAAGCTCTTGTTGGATGAGTATAAGTTAGGCACACACACACAAGCAATCCAAGCAATAAGAAATATGTGCACACACAATCAAGCCAAGCAATCAAGGATAAATTACAATATGAAAGATGCAAGGCAACACAAGCAATGTATATAATATGAATGCTATGAAAGTATGATGCTTGTATGAAATGATGCTTTGCACAAATGTAAAGAGAGAGAGTTAGAGAGACAATGGATCAAAACGCAAACACCAAGATTTGTTTCGAGGTTCGAGCACCTTGCTCTACATCCCCGCCTACACCACCGTGTAGGATTTCCACTATCTCAACTCCCACCGAGGGAACCTCTACCGAAGAGGATTTCTTACAACTCTAGGAGTACCAACTCCTCTCTCAACAATAACCTCCTCACAACCGAGGGGTTAGGCCCGTAGCCAATACAACAACCAATCCACACACCTCTACCGAAGAGGCTCACAACCAAACACTATCACCTCTACCTAAGAGGGATCCACAACACAATCACCCGATCACCTCTACCGAAGAGGGATTCACAAATATAAGGGTGTTTACAACTATGAGGTTTACAACAAACAACCTCAAACACTTCTCTTTCTTTTTCTCTTATCTTTTTCCACAAAAACAAGATCCTAATAGTTTAGGATAGAAGATAGCTCAAGTGTGGAAACAAGTGTTTTTGGAAACAAGCAACAAAGAAAAATCTTTGGGAAAATACTTGCAATATGATAGAATTGAAGATCTAAGCAAAAATCCCAAAACCTATTTTTCTTTGATTTTCCAAAAATCCTAAACAATAAAGATGAGAAGTTTTTTTGCACTTAAAACTCTTTTGAAAACTCTTTTAAACACTTAAAGAACTGAAAATTTTCTCTTAGAAAAACTTGGCTAAAATCCCCAAAGAGATGGGGTTTATATAGCCCCTATACAAAACTAGCCGTTAGGCTGAGTTGGCAGTCTGACAGACTGCCGGTCGACCGCCAACGGTCAAAAATGTGACCGTTGGGCAATAGCGGTCGACCGGCCCGGTCGACCGAAACATCCTGAGAGCAGAACTCTCATCTCGGTCGACCGGCCCCGGTCGACCGTCCCAGAGACTCAAAACGTGCACAGACTTGTGCACGTCGGTCGACCGTCCCGGTCGACCGGCCTATGGTGCGGTCGACCGGTCTGGTCGACCGACTTGGCCTGTCAGCCAGTCCTCAGTTCTGCACAGATACGGGATTTGAAAATAGGTCTTTTCACTCAATAAAAATCCCATAAATTCACAGTAAATCTAAAAAATAGTTTTAATCACAATAAAAACTGTTTTTCTAAAAATATGTTTTTCTAAAACTTGTTTTATCATTTCACTTTGATAACCAAACTTGTGATAAAAATTTCAAGACATATATCAATCATATCAATTCATTTTTGTGTCTTGCCATTTTGTCAAAAACAAAACTTGTATTTTATCAAACTAGAATTTTCCAAAACATGAATAGGATAGTCAAAATAAGTTTGTCTAGCAAGTTTAAAGCATGTATGTATATCTAGAACATATCTAATATACATAGGTATAAGGTAAACTTGTTTTGATCTATTATTCATGAAAACCAAAAACCAAATCATGAAACGTGTGTGTTTTGTGCACTTGAGCATATCAACTAAACTAAGCTTTACAAATATGGATCTAAAACATAAACTCTAAACTAGATACCTAAGTCTTCTTGACGATCTTCATCTTCAAGTAGACTCGGTCCAAACTCGTGATTCTCCAAGTGCAAAGGTATGATCTTTAAGCTTTGGCACCGGAATCATCAAGAATAGCTTCTAATCATCTTGTTGAAGCTAATCACCAACCTAATATCCTGTTAATGATCTGAAACTTAGAAACACAAGAATATTAGTAAACATAACTACATGAGTGTTGATCATCATCAAAACTAGAGTGGAAGGCCATTGGGCCAACAGTATCACAGTATTAGTACTCAATACGACATACAAAGTTGATTTGACCTTTTTGATAGTTAAATTAAGTTAGTTTTAGATATTATTTTTCAATATTTTAGATTTTTAAATTTTTTGAAAATTTTCTGAATTATTTTGAAAAATCTCCAAAGTCGGTGTCAAACGATACCGATAATCAGATCTACGATTTTTAATTCATAAACGGAGATGAGTTTCTAGAATTTATTTCCACATGGTGTCTTAGAATCATATTTTTTATGTTAGGGTATTTTTGAAATTTTTTTCTGAATTTATCAAAAATCCGGTCAAACCGGTGTCGCCCAGTATCGGCGGTACATTCCAGGAACTTTAACTTGCAAAGCAGAGTGAATTTCTCAAATTCAATTTCACATTGCTCCTCAGAGTAATATTTTCTATTTTACAAAATTTTTGGGACTATTCTGAACCAGTCAAATTTTGACCCAAATAAAATAATATTTAAATAATACCAAATATCATTTTTTAATTCTTTCTTCTTCTTTTCTTCCTCCCACCGTCATACCCAGCGCCTTACCCATTCCACCACCCCTCTCTCTCCTCTAAATAAAACCTCCTTTCGCTTTCTCTCTTCCATCTCTATCTCTCTCTCTCTCTCTCTCTCTCTGTTCCACCTTCTCTTTCTCTAGTAGTCAATGACCACTGGCCATGCCTCCGCCTGGCTGGGCCACCGCAGGCATCGCCGCTGGCCGCGCCCCAGCTTGGGCGCCACCCTTTCCATTTTCCTCCTCCTCTTCTTCTTCCATGTTCTTTTTCTCCTTTCTCTCTCATCTCTCTCTTCCTCTCTTCTCTCTCTCTCTCTCCATCTCTCTTTATCCGTCTTTCTATCTCCCTCTCTCTTCCCCGCCGTTGTCGCGTCCACGTCGCCGGCGGCGGCATGCCAGCGCAGCCAGGTGGCCTGGCTGCTGTTCCCCTCTTTTATGTTTCTCCTCTCTCTCTCTCTCTCTCTCTATTGGGTATAAACCAAATAAACGCAATTCAAACCCATTTGACCCAAACCCGCACTTGACCTAAACCTGAATCCAATAGCCCATACCCATTTCTTTAAGTTTTGGGTCAGGTTATTGGATCTAAACTCAACTCACTAGCTACCCAAACCTGCATCCAAAATTATAATAAGTAATTTTCACTAAAACCCCCTGTTAAATAATAGTTATTGCATTTTAATACTTAATAATTACATAGTTAACCCATTTTTAGTTATTTAAAGTGTTCAGGCGATATCTTGAGCATCCGAACTTCGAATTGGACGGACGATCGTGAAAAAGAGAGTATATTCCCATAGCTATTTTGCTAGTGGCTTTCTTCTATAAATTATATTTTATTGTGTTTAATGAAATTGGTTGATTCCTTTATTTAATAAATCTTGATTATCGGTAAACCATTATAAATATTGTTTATAAAATATAATTGTGGATACATCACTGTAATTGATTGTTCTTTAAACATAAGCGATAACATAACCATAATTTATTTTATTTCTCAATTTATTATAAATAGATGAAATGTCGAGATTAATAAGTTAATAATTTTATTAAATAAATTAGCTACTAAAATTTATAATTAAAAATAAATAATTATATATAATAATAATTTTGTGATATCAATCATATTAATAATATTGTAATCATTATTATAAATAGGGATATCTGACACTCGATTATATGGTATAGCCACATTACCAACCCACTGATAACACTGAGACACTACCCTTGTATTTCTGGTACATGCATCTCAGTTACACGGATACTCTAGGACACGGGAAAGCGGACACCGATATTGCACGTGGATATCTATTTTACTTAACACTGTTATTGTATGTACTTGTGGACATATCACACATATCCTATATTGCACATATATTATTATTTTAATCATATCTCACCGTACACAGATACTATTACGCGTGACACCATTTATGTCTTCTTTATGTTTCACTGATATACAGGTACACTATTTCACTAGATGCCATCATTTCATATATTTGTATCATCATTACCTGTATGCTTTGTACACAGTTATATCATGTTCGTACATCATTGTTCCATGTATTCACTGGTATATATGCATTTATTATTTTTATATTCTTGTCATGTGGATCACCTTTCATATTACATGAATAATTGCTACATATATTCATGTATTCCAGTTACATGATTGTTTTATGTTACTGATATTGATATTTCCGTTACTGGACATGTGAGCCTTTGATACGCGATGTGTGAAACTAAGTGCCACATGGGTCCGGGGCACGGGGGCCACCTTTAAAATCCCACATCTCTTGTTTCTTGTTTCCCATTATCTTTCATTTCTTTAAAGGTTCAGATTTCAAAGTGAAAATGAAAAGCTCTCACAACATGAAATGATAAATAATTACACATGAAATGATAGAGTAATAATGTCCCAGTGATACAATATTGAATCCATATACACTTAAAATGTCAGTTTTTATCCATGATCTAGATTATATCTAAACTCCCATGTCGGTGTAATAATCCATGTATCGTAATCTAGATATCACAGTTGTCAGATATCACAGTTGTCAGATGTCAGATTATCAGTTACTATTGACATCAGCAGTTGTTGGAGATATCAGTTGCTACGACATATTAAATCACATTGATTGCTTATTAATAAAAGACACCATAACTGGGGAACAGGGTAATTGCCTGATGATGCATGTCGTATATTTTGGAAGGACTACTTATGGTACCGAGTTGTGGGTTCCAACCATGGGGAACCAAGGTAGTACTGGCTACCTATTCAGTTGTCAGTTGTCAGGGCTATGCCCGGATTACGGCGCCACACTAGTTGTCTTTTTGTGTGGGGCTGTGGTCTTCAGTTATCAGAGCCTTGCGGCTTGTCCTGGTTCAGCGCCAGGGGTGTTAGACCGTGGTACCGGGCATGCACGGTACTCTTTCAAAACACATGCACTACATTGGCAGGCAGTTACAACAACGATAACTTTGTTTGATATGTGGGAAAACGGCTGTGGTATGGGACACAGCTAAGTACTACATTAGTTAGGTTAATAATAACCAACCAGACTAGTGACATATGCTAGGTTACACATTCAGATATCAGCTATTAGTTTACAGTTGTGATAGTTGACTTTTATCTTCATTCATGTTGTATGCAGTTATCCTTCAGTTCAGTTGTTTATTTATCATGTTATTTAGTTATCTGATATCTTCAGTTATTCTTGTTATTACGTCATGCACATTGTTATATGCACGAGTTCTTCCCTTACACACACACTCACCAGGTCGCTTTCTGACGACCCTGGATTTTCACGTCCAGATATTGGACGCTTGTTTCTATTGTGCAGGTGTTCGATGAGTCCGTACGCTTCGCGAAGAGCTGGAGCTCCTTCCTATTCTATTCTGGTACTCTTATCTTCTAGCCTTCGTATTATTTTTTGATTCTTGTTATATCAGATCCAGTCGTTATTCTAGCTCTTGATTCATATGATATCATGCGTGTTGCTTATATGAGATATTGTAGTATTCATGATTTATTACAGTTGGGATTTATAGCTTGTTTCAGGTTACTTAAGCCTTAGCGTGTATACGTGAGGGATTTTCCTTGCGTAGATGCGTCATCGACTCATGTCGCGTCTCCGCTCCATCCAGCGTATTTTGGGAAGTGGGGCGTGACACTCTATCTCCATATCTCTCATTTCTCTCCCACGTTCTCTCTCTCACTGTATTTTTCTCTCTTTATCTCCCATCTCTCTTTTTCTCTCATGCGTTCTCTCTCTCTCACTGCATTCTCTTTCTATCTCCCTATCTCTCTCTCCCACATTCTCTCTCTTTCACTGCATTTTCTCTCTTTCCCTCTCTCTATCTATCTTTCTTTTATTCTCTCTCACTCTCTTTGGGCCAACGCGGGGCTCAGCCCTAGCCGGACTGGGCTCAGCCCGGGCTTGCTTGGACGCAAGGGTGACCCCCTCTCTTTTCTTTCTTTCTTTTCTTCCTTTCTTCTTTCTTTCCCTTCCTTGCTAACTCTCTCTCTTTCTGATCGGTTACATATATTGCATACATATTGTCACATTACCATACTTATTATCTAAATAAATCATATTAATAAGTCCTATTTTTCTTTATAAAATGCAGGCTCATTGCTAAAGGATAGGCAAGAGAAAAGGGAGCCTAAGCCCACGTCAACCTCATCTCCACCAGGATGTGGCCACTTGGCCACATCTGGCGGCGGATCCGCGGCCCAAGCCACGGATCCGCGACTTGTTGGTGAAGATAAGGGGAGCGTTTGCTCCCCTTATCTCCTCACTCCTTTTCCTCTGGGGTTTTGCCAATAAAAGGCAGGATTTTGAATAGAAAAAGGGATCGAAATTTAGTTTTAGTTTTTCTCTTTGTTATTTAAGGTTTAGGCTCTTTGTTAGATAGTATAGAGTTGTATCTTTGTTTTATAATTGTGTAATTCAGTTCAAATACCAGTGAGAGAGGAATTAAGCGATTGTAATCTGAACATTGAAGTAACATCAATAAAAGGATCAAGCTTTCTCTTCTTCCACTCCAGTTCACGGGTATGTTTTGCTTAATTTATATGTATTATTTTTAATCTTCTATGAGAACTAATTCATTTTCTGGGCTCACTATTATTCCTCTCTCCAATGAATCATTTGCATGCCTAAACTAAAGCCTTTCTTTTTTGAAGTGTTCTTGAAGGCACATGAGGATGGGTTTAGATTTCTAAACTTCTCTTTCTTTTAAAACTTCTCTTGAACTTGTTTTTATTTCATACTTGAAATACTTGATGATTTAACATTCAACTCAAGATGATTTTCATAAAGAAAAGAGTTAACTTTTCCAAACTATCTTATTTGCTTTACTTAAAACTTTCTAAAACTCAAGCTTAAGTTTTTGCCTATGATCAAGTTGAGGCACTTTGAATTTCAAGAGAAGACATATCGTTGAGTAGTGAGATACTGAGCCTAGATCTTTTTTCTATATAAAAAAACAACCACACAATCTTCATCATTTTTAAAGATCACCTTTTCCAAAGCCTTCTCTAATTTTAAGTTTTTCTTTTAATCACTTTCTTTCTCTCCATTCTCTTTTCAACTAAAACAAAACTCCATTTTTTTGTAACTTAACGAAAGCACCGAAAAGCTTCTATCGTATTCCTCCTCGTGGACACGACCCATTAGCCCAAAGCTACACAGTAATCCTTTCACTTTCATTTCCTAACCAAATTTTTGGCGTCGTTGCCAGGGAAGGAACGTTGTAATTGTTTTCTAACAAGTTTGGTGTCTTATTTCAGGGACGTCAAGATTCAGATTGAGCATTCAAGCTTTGTAGGAGAAGACTTGTTATTCTGTACCCCTACTCTCGAAAGTAGAAAACAATTTCAAGAATTGCATTGCAAAAGTTAAAATTTCTTTGTTGGACTACTAAAACTCTTTTTTGCAGGACATATTTCTTGCAAAAATAAGTTTTTTTTTGTTGTATTTCTTGCTATATCTAATATTCATAATCCCTGTTTTAATCCAACAGTAATCTGAGTGATTGTAATTGCTTAAAAAAAACGTTTAGACTTGCATTCTAAGCATTTGTCTAATTACGTTTATTTTACAATTACTGTTGAAGATAGCTGGAGACAAGGTACGTATGCATAACATATAGTTTAGGAAACATTCTTGGGTGATATTTTTTTTGAATATTACTTTCTATATCTTGCACACTTTTGCACAATCAATTCTAAGGGCAAACCCAAATCAAGATAAGGTGGGGAAGTCATTACCCTTCCTTAGCCCACAAACCATCTCCAAGCACGCAAAATCTAAGCCTAAGTAAAATCTAATAGACGTTGGCCTTAGGGACATCTCGAACTCAGTAGGAGATTATCCTAAGGGGGAAGGTGTTAGAATTTGACTCCTGCCAAATCAGTGTTTAGGAAAGGGATTGAGGGGCGAAATCCCAAAGGCTGGTGGTTTGGCTTAATTAGGCCCGTCGCTTTTGCGCGGATACCTCCACCAATCTTGCCCTGACCTGGCTGATTAGTTTGTAGTCAAAGTCTGCATTATACCTCCTGTGGACAATCAACCAGTTAGGAGTTGTCTAAGTCAAGGTTACCTTAGACTAGGCTTGGTTTATTACTCTTGTTGACTATTGATAAACTTGTTTGTGATTGTGATTGTGTTTGTGTATGCAAGTGTGGTCAAGAGACCCTAATTCATCTAAGTTGACTAGAAACACATCACCACCTAAGTTTGAACTAAGACCAGGTCCGATTATGGCTCAACTGACATCTTTGCAGGATAGGTTTTATCCCATTAGAACCTCACTTCCATCTTGCATCCAACTTTCATCAGTTGGTGAATACAATTTTGAGCTCAAGCTCAGTTCATTAACACACTCCCCAAGTTTCATGGCCTAGAGTCTGAAGATGCTTATTTCTTCATAAGAGAATTTGAGGAAGTATGTCTAATGATGAAATCTCACACCTTATAGATGATGCTATTAGGTTGAGATTTGTCCCTTTCGCTCTTAAGGACTTAGCCAAGAAATGGCTTTACAGCTTAGTGGCAGGCTCTATCACATCTTGGGATGGTTTCATCAAGGTCTTCTTGAAGAAATTCTATCCAATTCATAAGACCTCTCTCATTAGGAAGAACATCATGCAATTCAAGTAAGAACCTAGTGAACCGTTTTGGAGGTATTTTGAACACTTTAAAGACCTCCTTATCCAATGTCCTCATTATGTAATAGAGAAATGGCGATAATGCCAAATTCTTTATGACGGTTTTAGACTATTCGACCAAGATCCTCTTAGAAAGCATGTGCCAAGGGGGATTTCTTGCAGAAGGATGAAAATGAAGGATGGGATTTATATGAGAATCTAGCAGAAAAGACCATCCAATGAGAACCTACTAGTGAAACCTCGAGGAACTCAAACTCCATCTCTTCAAAAGGAGGTCTCCATTCTATTGAATCATCCATAGCTAATGAGGCTAAGTTAAATACCGAGCAAGAAGACTGAAAGCTTTAGAAACTAAGGAACCAAGTCCAGTCAATCAAGTCAGCCCAAACCAATTTTCAACTCTGGGCTGTACTTACTGTCAAGCCATGAATCATGTGTTTGAGGAGTGTCTTGTGTTTCAGGCTCAGCAACAATACCATAAGCTGATTAATGCGACCTTTTCAAGGCCGAACAATAATCCTTTACGCACCAACGTACAATCCTGGCTGGAGAAATCACCCGAATTTCTCATGGAGCCAAAATAACAATGACCACTCACGGTCAAATCATGCAAGCCACTTCCATCATGCCAATAATTCTTCCAATCATTAACCCAACTTTTTCAATTTCCATCATAATTCTCCTAATCATCCACCTAATTTTTCAAACTATCAACAAAATTTTTCAACACAAACTCCACAATCTTCCTTTCAGAATCCTCATTAGAAAGGAGAATGACTGACTTTGAGAGAATCATGGAAAGATACATGAAGAACCAAGATTCTCTCATGCAAACTATACAGAGCCTAGAGGTTCAAATGAGCCAATAGCCACTCCACAGAATGAGAGACAAAAGGTACATTGCCTAGTCAGCCAATAACCAATCCCAGGATTCTCAACAAGCTCATTTGGTTGAGGATCAATCATTAATCAATGTAATGTTGTTCATACATTGTGGTCAGGAAAGAAAGTTGATAATCAAGTGTCAACACCAATCAATCCCATTCAACACAACCATAATCAAGCATCCACCTCATCTAATCCCACTCCTCCTAAATCTGACGAATCTGAAAAAGATAAGTCAACCAGTCAGGTGCAGCAGCCTATAGTACCATTTCCTAATAGGCTGAAAAACAACAAGCAAAATTCACACATGAATAAGATAATTGAGATATTTAATCAATGAAGATAAATGTGTCACTTCTTGATGCCATCCAACAAGTCCCATCCTATGCTAAATTTCTTAAAGACATGTGCACCAAGAAGAGAAAGACTAATGTACCCAAAAGGTCTTCTTAACCACTAACATTAGTGAGCTACTGTCGGGTCGGATCCCTGTCAAGTACAAGGATCCAGGCTGTCCCACCATTGCCTGCACCATAGGACAAGCCGAGATTAGTTGTGCACTTCTTGATTTGGGAGCAAGTATCAATTTTCTTTCATTCTCAATTTATCAACAACTCAGCTTTGTGATCTTAGTCCAACTCGAGTCATATCCAACTGGCTGACTGTTCAGTTAAAGTTCCAAAAGGAAAATTAATGATATCCTTATCCGGGTCGAGGAGTTTATTTACCCCATTGATTTCATAGTTCTAGAGACACAACCTGTGTCCAATCCTAGGGCTCAAACTCTTGTTATCCTAGGGCGACTATTCCTTGCTACTACTGCCAATGCCATCATCAATTGTAGGAATGGGTCCATGAGATTAACCTTTGGGGACATGACTAGAGAAGTCAATGTCTTCAACCTAGGAAAACAACCCCATGATGTTGAGGACCAAACATTTGAAGTCAACCTCAAAGAGAACTTAACAATGAACATAAGGAGAATTGGAATTAGAAACTGAGTATGACTTTGGTTAGAGTCTGACGACTTTAATCTTGATCAGGTTTTTGAGTTTCCTGTGAATTGGGCCGAACCCTATTTCACCAAATATGGAGCCAACTAATTTAACTCATCCCTCCAGTGAGCCTTCCTCTTCCTTAGAATTGAAAGCCTTACCTGCGCATCTCAAGTACGTCTATCTAGGCGAACAAGAGAACTTTCCTGTTATCATTGCCTCCCATTTAAATAACGGGCAAGAAGAAGACCTTAAAGCAATTCTAAGAAAACATATGGAAGTCATCGGTTGAACTATGACTGATATAAAGGGATTAAGTCAAACCATCGTTCAATATCACATTCATCTCAATGAAGATGCCACACCTAAAAGAGACCCGCAGCGTTGGTTAACCCTATAATGCAAGAGGCTGTTCATGCTGAAATTGAAACTTTTAGATAATGGGATAATATATCCCATTTCTGATAGCTAATGGGTCAGTCCTGTCCACGCGGTTCCAAAGAAATCTGGTTTCATCATAGTGAAAAACGAGAATAAAGAGTTGGTCCAAACTCGACTTCCCGAAGATCCAGTTTGCATTGACTATAGGAAACTTAATGCTGCAACTCGTAAGGACCATTTTCCACTCCTTTATTGATCAAATGCTTGAACGTTTGGCGGGCCACGAGTATTACTGTTTCTTGGACGGTTACTCGGGTATAATCAGATTCTTATTGCTCCTGAGGACCAAGAAAAGACTACGTTCACATGTCCATTTGGGACATTTACTTATAGTCGAATGCCTTTCGGCTTGTGCAATGCCCAGCAACATTTCAACATTACATGTTGAGTCTTTTTTCTGATATGGTAGAATGATTCTTAGAAATCTTCATGGATAATTTCTCCATCTACGAAGATTCATTCACTCAATATCTCCACCATTTAGAACTTGTCCTCCAACTTTGTGCTGAGAAAAATTTGACACTGAACTGGGAGAAATGCCACTTCATGGTAAAACATGGAATTGTCTTGGTCATGAAATCTCCAAGAAGGGAATTGAAGTGGATAGAGCCAAAATGAGGTTATTTCTAAGCTTCCCATGCCCAATGGTGAAGGATATTCAATCCTTTTTAGGACACGCCGATTTTTACCGAGATTTATCAAAGATTTTAGCAAGATTGCTAGGCCCTTGACTAATCTGTTAGCTAAGGACGTGTCCTTCACTTTCGATGCTGAATGTATGAATTCTTGGAGAAGCTTAAGAGAGAGCTTATTTCTGCACCAATCATATCTGCACCGGATTGATCTAAGCCGTTCGAAATCATGTGCGATGCTTCTGATTTTGCCATAGGCGCTGTCCTAAGACAACACATTGATAACAAGCAGCACGTGATTTACTACTCTAGTAGGACTCTCAACGATGCTCAATTGAACTACACTACTACTGAGAAGGAATTCTTGGCAGTAGTGTTTGCCTTAGAGAAATTTTGTCCCTGCCTACTAGGGTCCAAAATCACCATTTTTACCGATTATTCTGCACTTAGGTACCTCATGATGAAAAAGGATGCCAAGGCCTGACTCATTCGTTGGATCCTCCTTCTTCAAGAATTCGATCTTGAGATTCGAGACAAGAAAGGCGTAGAAAATATCGTTGCTGACCATCTCTCACGTATCCCAAATTCTCCATGCAACGAATTGCCCATAAATGAGGACTTTCCTGATGAAAATCTCTTAGCTATCTTTAGGGAACCTTAGTTTGCTGATATAGTGATACTTAGTCACAACCAAACTCCGTCTCATTGTCCAAAAATGATATATACCGGTTCTTATCCCAAGTCCTATATTTCTTTTGGGAGGAACCGTATCTTTTTAAGTACTTTCTGAAGATGCATTCCCGATGAAGAGGTTAAGAGTGTTTTATCCTTTTGTCACGAACTTGCATGCGGTGGACACTTTGGTCCCCGCAAGACTACTAAAAAAGTGCTACA